>JAOTOL010001653.1:4397500-4469027 GCA_034440575.1 Imbricaverruca yamaguchii | reverse complement strand
CAGTGGAGGGATTTATTAATTCCTCTAAGGTTTCTGAAATAACTCATAATTCGTCTAAAGCATCACTTCGGTCATTTTTTTTTATGACCCGATAATTGATGAACGTCCATGATGTGAGACGAAGGGGCGGTCTATTGGCCTAGCTCTGTTAGGGTCCATCAAAATCATGTGACTGACGTCATCTAGTGCACTTCTTTTTGATTTGCATTCCTTGTATACACACACACACACACACACACACACACACACACACACACACACACACACATATATATATATATATATATATATATATATATCTATAAAACGATTTAATATAAAGCAAAAAGTTAACCTGAAGTGAAGAAAAAAGTGACTAAGGTAAAGCAAAGAAACAAGGAAGTAACCCGTTTGATGTTGTCCTGTCGAGCGGTAACTTATACTTTTATATATCTCCCGCACCAATGTTCTCGTTAATGATTTTTTAAAATATGAATATGGGTACGGACAGTTTATATCCGTCAATAGTGTTCTAGGTTACAGGTCACTGTCGGATTAGGCCACTGATGGATGACCCGATAAGTGTCGAGAGTAGAGTTGTTCACTTTTTCTTCCAAACACTGGCATGAGACATTGCTACGGGCACAGCAGGTTCTGGCGCCGTACGACACGTGGCACAGCAAGCTGAATGACAGCACGGGAAAGAAAAGATACTATCTAACCGACGAGGAAAATCCTGATTGATAACGAAAGTAAACAATAGCAGAGATGCAAATATTTCACACACCGACAGCAGCACAGTCTTTACGTTTCCGAACTTGTTCCCCCTTTCATTGCTTAAGCCCTTTTCCCTGGTAATCTTGGACAATTGAGTTCAGCATCAAGACAATTTTAGATGTAGGCTTTAATTTTATTGTTAGGGATTGCTAGGGAGGCACTGGGACGAGCAGTGGCACGGACAATTATGGCATTGTACAGCAAAGGTACATGCCCCGGGGATTACGGGTTGCCGTGTGCTGTTACTGCGCCAGAAAGTTGTAACTCTAGTCGAGAGTACGAGCATCGCAAACATAAGACCCCCTCCCCGCCAATTACACTAAGAGGCTGCATGCTAACAGGTGCCGTTTTTCCGCAGTCGCAAAAAAATGCGTGGCAATCTGATACGTTCCTGAACGTGCGAGGGTTAAAGTTAAGCGAACAAAAAGTGTGGTAAGTGCTGAACGATCTCAGATGATGCTTCCCCCATCATCCCCGCATCCACAAAGGAGACGTTAATGCGCCGCCTTTCCGTATTCTGGCGAGAGAGAAAGAAGTGTACCATTTCAATAAGTAGTCCTATATATTGTTTCAGTAAAATGTTGTCCACACCTGTGGCAAGATTCCTTCATGTCTGACTACGCACGGTCAGGAATGACAGCGTTAATTGCATGAAGGAAAATATTCGCTCAAGTACTGACGGGATACCCTTACACGCTTTAATAATGTCAGCTTGCAGAGGAAAAACTGATATGTATGTAGGTTGTTGTCATATGCAATGAATAAACGGCCACATCCGAATAAAATATCCACGGAGTGAAAGATTGATTGTACAATGGTGCCAGCATCCCATCCAGAAATATTTTAAGTAGTCATGTCGGTGTATGCATGGCTTCGGCTTGGCATGTGCATTTTTAGCATGCATTGTATACTCAGATCTTAACATGTCCCCTCAAACTACACTACGTTTAATTTCGGCTGGCCATTTTGCCAGCATAACCTAAAAATAATTGAAGTTCAGATTATCCTGAGCAAATGTCCGCCTAAGCATGAAACGAACACAAATATCTGGTTTTTCAGTACACATGCATGTGTGGATGCATCGGCACGCGTGAAGCAACACATAAATATTGCTGAACGCGTAATCACTTCTTGATTGTTGAATTAATTGAACAGAGTTTTGTCGCCGCCAAATATGCCTGGCAGTTCTGGGATGCTTTTACACGACACGTCTACAAATATCAGTTTAGCTTAAAATGTGATGTACCTGTATGAGTGTGTCGGGTTTGATCGGTAATCAGATGCTTCAACGCCTAAATGCAATCGTTATGAGATTGAATATCTACGTAAGTCACAGTGTACAGACCGCAGCCTATGCATTTAACAAAAACAAATATACTGTACACACTTGCGATGGACCTGGAGTATGGTGACTTAACAATGCCCTTCTCGAGATGATTTTTAATTTGCAGTGTGCGTACAGAGATAAAAAATGAATGATGCTAGCTTACAATATACGGGACAATGTTTACGATTTCTGTTTGAAGTTAGAAATGATCACGAGTGCCATTCGAGGTCAGTAGAATCAAGAAGCCGTGAAGAAAATGACGTGCAGAGGAAAAAAGAAGAAAGTACATTACATGACTGCAACAATATGGAATTCACTGCTTTTGTCTCCAGTTCTACCAAAGAATATGCAACTTCACCACCACCAAAGATACCCCACCAACGATTCTGCCAACGATGCGCAACTGTTCGTGGTCAAGCAAATGCATTCTAGGAACATACATGTTTAACCTGCCTAGTTATGGTCTAGGCTCGAGATGGATAAAGCAAGGTTAGATACCTACAAAAAATGCTCTTCTTTGATGTGTGTGGCCAATGAAATACTAAAGGCACATCAATGTTTTTAGTCAACATGTCATGCAGATGGTAGCTACCGGCGAATCCCCCCCTTTCCGACTTCTATAGATTTCCACGAATTATACAAAATGGAAAGAACTCCTGTAATAGTCGTACTACAAAAGTGAACCCAGTCTATATATGCTTAAAGGCACGATGAAGAGCAATCCTCCTTCCGCTTCGGGGTTTCCGAAAGGAATTTTCCCTTTTCTTCTAGCTCGACCTGGCGAACATGACCGTGGATTACATAAATGAAGCAAAAGGAAGAGGTGTTTTCATAGCGCACCGTCGTGGAGCGACAAATTAATAACAAACAGGATGATCACCAGAGTATTAAGAATATATACGGTTGCCTACTAGATAGTTTCTATATTAGTGGCTTAGGCCTTGTCAAACATGCTTAGGAATGTCATGAGAAGTACGTGAATAATGGCCTTTCAGATTATACGGGCTCAGTTTGGGGAACATTTTCTGGTTCTAACTTGCCAAATCTACCGGTTGTTATTAAATACTGCGAACATAATGACTTGGAGAAACAGAAGAAGCCAGGATTGACCCAACCAGTTGAGCCTTTTCGATTTCTTTTCTAGAGCAATACAAAATGTATTCCAGCTGTTGATACGTGCATTCCTGCTGTTTACCAAGAAGAGGGCCCTTGTGGCTCGACTTGCACTGATCTTTTATGTCTCTTTATGTCTTTACGTTGATTGTTATCTTGAACGTTTGGAGCTGGTTTTCCAAAAAAGGGAAATATTTGAGATAAAAATATATTATGCTAAATCAGTTTGTGTTAGACACTAATGGTTGAGGGGGTGCTCACTCCAACGAGGTAATATCGCTCATGTATTTATTTATCGAAGGTCCCTTTACCCATTTAAAAACCATACTATTTTTTTTCTAGCGGCTCATTTGAGACCAAAATGACGGCAATTATCCCCAAATTGCGAGTCATTGTAGACAATTTGTTGCATATTTAGCGGCCTGGTGTACGGAAGTGGTCATGCAATTCGTAGATTGCTCGAGTTAACTTTTCGAGGAAGCGTAGAAAACCACTGTTTATCTTTATTTATGTTTGTCATGGAATACTGGCGTTGCGCTCATGTAGTATTCTCCCCAGACCAGGGTGAGGCTCTCTCCGGGAGTCCCGCCCCACCTCCTCAGGTTTTCCCGGGATAGCTGCCGGATGAGAGGACACGGAGATACCAAACTGCAGTACCCAACCATATACATCTGATTTGCATATATTTGAATAAATTTGAGGACAAGATCGTCGGTCCTTGACTTTTCAAATGGTACAAGCAGATAAATGTCCCCAAGCATTAAAAGAGCCATCATTCTGAGTAACTACAACATATCAACGCCAAGCTCAGACCATGCTGTTCTTTCATCAAGTCGTACAACTCTCTGTAATTAGGGGCTCTTGGAATCGTTTGCAGGGGCGCCACTTCCTCGGATGGGAGCCATTGTTATAGTCCGTAGGGGGAGGGTCCTAAGACTGACAATTTGGTGAGCTTGGGAGGGCGAATGGGTACATTGGTACATACAAAAGGGGCATTTATTCCTCTCAATAGGCGCTCTTCGTCTAAAGAGGGCACCTATTCCTCTGATGGGGTATCTTTAGCTTGAAAAGAATATGCTAAACAATAGGGGGACATGGTGCATTGCAGTCTATCGTGGGTCTTTTTTCCTGGTCAGAGAGTCGTCACACTTCCTTGGATTGGGGGGCATACCCAAGTGTCCCTCCCTCCGTTTAGAGCCTCTGGGGCGGAGTAGCCCCGTGAAAGTGGACAGCGTCATCCCAATCGCTATAATAGCCTGAGCATGGGAATATTTTGCGGTGGGCATGTTGGCGCCAACCCCTTGCTTGCTCTTAATTGTAGACACCATACTGTTGCTGATAAACACGTTGGGATTCGTAAGCTGACTTCTTGAGTCTCACAAACATTGCTAAACATGGTGTGTTCTTAAAGCATGCACACCAAACTATGGATGATGCAATATTACCCACAGAAAGCCTTTTCAAACCAAACGTTTACCTTTTATGTGGGTTTCGCGCGCGCCTGATCGAAAAAGAAATCAGTCTGCTGAGCTTCCTATGCTTAAACGCGAAATTCCTGAAGGTGCTGCGCTTTATAAATACTTCGCGTGACAATTGTACACCTGCTATAAATCGTATAAAAACATCGGCAGAACCTTCTGATTCCATTTGGAATTATATGGACAACCCACGTGAAATGCGCCGAAACACACATGTCTATGGGAAGTACCAATACTTACCTGCGCAATAAGGTGTCACAATGGGCCTCAAAACCAAGCGAAAATAAAAACAACCGAGACAAACAACCGAAAATTCAATCGTTCGGGTTACTTTTTGCTTCGTGCATCATTAGCAAGACAAATTTTCGAACACAATTACTGGTCGATCCGACACACTAGAGTTCGTCACAAATTTCGCTCGTTGTCTTCCCACCTTACGAGGTTTATATCTAGGGATCCTTGCTCGTTGTAACTTTCTTAATAAGATAACTAGAGAATTGCCCTCAACAGCTTATATACATTCACGTTTCGTCTCTATTTTGTATGCCTATACAAGATGCACGAATTACGATTGCTAGGTTCTTGCAGATCCGATTGTTCTTGCACCCTGCACGATGTCGCGAGCACTTGCAGAAAGCATGCCCCAAAGTCGGCACATGAAGTGGGGTTGTCCTGAGGCTCAGCCGGCTACCGATATATATTGTGCGCAACAAGAAGCATGCTATGGGGACAGCTGTCCGGATTTACCCGTGGCCGTTATGCACACGTTTTGTCATGCACAGTGTACGTTGTCACTACCTAGAACGAGGATCGGAAACCCAACGGATGACTTAACAATCTAAGGAATGCAACATTTACAGGTTCACAAAAAACCGACGAAACTTCGTTGCACATAATGTGCTAATGTCGTTTGCTCAACAATTGTACAAAACCTCCTTCAGGACCATGAGCCGTTTATTTAGTACCCGTAGGCTACGGCAGCAAATAAACTACCTTTGTCGTCACCTCTATATTTTGTCGGATCGACGTGCAATTTTGTAGGCATGCTTACGTTGTCGAGGGCAATGTAAGCAAGATTCATCCAGAAATATTTTTGTTTGACTATTAGGGGCAAATCCTTGCGCACAAAGGACGGGGCCTAAAGTTGTGCAATGTTCAGTTATTGCTACTGCAGTCAAGTACCCATCATTTTGCATGATTTCTGTAGTTTTTCGGGTCTTTCATTGCCATGTTCAATGTGAGGTACAATAAATCAGAGAAGAAATGAGGTCATATGCATAAGCTGAGTTTCCTACATTTTTGGTGTAGTCTCAATCCGACCACATTTATCTCCGACCCACCAACACTTTGTTTTCTCAACGTGGGACCATGCCAGGAGGGCTTTATCAACCAAATTCGCAACACACAGAGCATCCATGTATTGGGCCATACCAATAGTTGTTTTGTTTCTTCTAACTTCTCCATCCATTATTTTTGTTATAGGTTGCAATGAAAATGGGGCGGCTTGGCCCCTGTCAATTGGTTAGCTGTATCCTCCAGTGAACTGGACCCACCCAAGTGTTGGCATCAGGTTTCCACTGTCAGGATTGTTTTGTCAAATACCGTATTTTCCCGAAATTGATCGAACCCCACCAAGTAATGGCAGGTGAAGCACGGATCCCAAATACCCCAGCGGTGGCGGCGTCCACGATAAAAGCTAACAATTGTGATACAGTTGCACGGCTAAATTATAAAACGGCAAGTTCTTTACGAATTCAACTCAAATCCTAATTGAAGCATATGTTCTACGCTCCTGACAAAAAAAAAACACCGTATGACTTTGACCACTTTGGCCTTAACTTTCACCGGACTGATAACCCGTGCAGTTCGCGGAATTCCCAGAGCGGAAATCTGGCTACGCGATTGTGAATGAAGTTCTCTCGGAAAATTACAGAAGTAAGATTAGACTTAAGGGTCGAATAGAGAGGCATGTAGTCTAGTCTAGTCTAGACTAGTCCTTCGGTACTTTCAGGATATTTTCAATTAGAAAACACAGCTATGACCTTAGCGATGATATTAACGATATCGTAGGCCTTGGCTCTTCTCCAGTGGTATAAATATTATGCCAGCTGCGGGGGACATCACCCACAAATTCCGCAATAGGAGACTGGGAACTGGAGAATTTTCGCCCAAACGCGACCGGAACACAATGACCATTCAGTAGTATAATGCGCCTCGCAATCATTTCTTTCCCCAACGCCTTTTGTCTCCAACACGGCATATTTGTCTATGTTAGTGGCCCTATGCGAAGGAGGCCCCTATCAGTGGCACTTGGTCAATTGGACGTCACACAGGCGATTATCACAGACACACAAGACCGCACAGACACATCAATTATCACATACGACATACGTGCTGCTCTCGGATGTCAGAGGGAGTTCTCGTTACTGACCACCAGGCGACAGTCCTCGGTATTGACGATAAACATGCATGGTGAACATGAGACGATACACACAATGTCCTCGGTATTGCCGATGTCCTCGGTATTCCAAATCACATTGGAGGCCGACGATTGGATGTTTTCTCCCAAATCAACCTTCTATCTTACTCGGCAGATCTTGCTCTATGTCAGATAAAGAATCGATGCTTCTCTAGTGATAACTAAAGGGCGTCCTCGTTAGTGACTGCCAGGCAATAGTCCTCGGTAGTCGGTAAACACGTATGCGTGTGTGTGTGTGTGTAGGTGTGTGAGTGTGTGTGTGTTTGTGTGTGTGTGTGCGTGTGTGTGTAAATCACAGGATAATATGGACGGCATTCCAGAAGGCTGTAAGGAGTACGATGTGGTAGTGGGGAGGACAGTTACTCCCGCAGAACATGCTTTTAGCGAACGCCAGGAGTATCACTTTGTGCCCATGGCCCACTGAATCATTGACTTGGTCGCCTCGGTCATCGACCCCCCCCCCGTCCTCCTGCCCCCGCGAAAAAAAAAACATGAGGTTGAAGCTTGTTTGTTTGTTTGTTTATTGGTTGGTTCACGACACACTTTATGCACATTGACGGCTAATGGCGCCGCCCACACTGTTTCGCCGGTGGGCCGCGGGATTGGGAAATGTCCTGAGTGGCGCTAGAGTCGAACCCGGGACCTTTGGTACCCATAGCCCGACACCTTAACCACTCGGCCATCCCCGCCCCGAGGTTGAAGCTTAACCATCGGCAATCTTCACCTACAAATGGTTTCGGAGTAACTTTGGCCACAAGAATGGATATTTTCCTCTCTCCAATCCAACTTCATAAGTCTGAGTACCTGCATAAATGAGTTTGACATTTAGATGTGCACGCAGTTACTGATAAGGTCGCAACGTGGGCAGTCTTGCATGCGTGAGCCCTGTCTTCCAACTGGGAGCACATGGCATTGTTTGTTAGCATAGCATTGTGTGCCGGACAATGCTACTATTGTATTGTATTGAGCGTCGGAAAATCCTATTCAACCTCAGTGGTCAAATTAAGCTCTAATTGTGAATAGAAAACACGACTCCACGTGGCCCCTTTATCTTTTGTGCCCAATTAGCATACTTGCATGCAGCTAAATCAAAAACCATAATTATTGAAATCAATGGTGTATCGCAAAACGCTTAGTTCATGTCAGGTGTCGCAATTAGTAAGTACATATTGCATCACTATCCACTTCATGTATTTGCCTTCAAATGGGAAACTAATAATCCTCGCTCGTGATGTGCCAACAGGTCGTCTTCCGTGGACTCAAAGTCAAAGAAAAGTGCCGTATTTATTATCGCTAGCCAGCAATGAAATGTGTCGGATGATCTACTAGATCGTCCCATGTGAGGAATGTCTTAATCTACTGTCGCGTATTAGAAAGACTTCCCACGATGCGCACAAAGACCCGCCTACCTCCAGCATCGAACCGGAGACCTACCATAATATGGCGTATAATTTATACCTATCACGTATACTTGCTAGTCAAGAGCGTACGCGGAAATGCACTACTTCTTGCTGTCGTGATAACCTGCTGAATCAGCGCCCAGATGACGTCACCGGCTGTCAATAGACGTTAACCCGTTAAGCCCGACACCCCGAGACGGGCCTCCCCTTCTCGGGGTGTCTTCAACCACCCCTTCGGTTTTTCGTGGATAGTGGACGAACGGCGCGCGGTAGCGCGCCCAAATTTGGCATATCTCTTCCCACATCAATTTGGCATGCTGCTTCACAATTTTGAAGTAAAGTAATTTAGGGTCTTTAACGAATGCAGATATTTTAGCGAAACTTTCAGCGTTTGCTTATCTTTCGGGATGTAACAAAACGAACGAGTGAATTTTTTCCGCGTTTTTGACTGCATATAAATTTTGCATGTTTGCCAATTGTAATTCAAATAGAAGATTCTGGCTAAAGTAAGCATTTCTTTATTAAGGCAAGTTGACTTCCAACAACGTTTCTCGTTCTGCTGTACACATTAAAAAAGGAAAATTAAAGAAAACTTAAAAGTCAATATTTTGACATTTCTTTTCAAAAATTATTTTAGGGGGGCAAAAAGTTTGTACGGCCCTGGTCGATTTCGCTGTCCTTTTCGTATTCCAAATAAATCTTGTTTTTTATTTATCCCTCAAAATGAACAACCCAGAGCCGAAAACATAACGTAAATCGTGAACAGTCGTGAAAATCTAGCCCCCTTGGTGACGACAGTTTTGGGGAAAGTTGCTTTGGATGGTGGATCCGGACCCTACTCGTCGAGCGTTTCCAATGACACCTCTTTCGTTTTCGTACGACGATTAGTTTGGATTTTAGAGGGGGTTACTATCCGGCCTCCCCCCCGAGACGGGGTTTGAGTATCTGACCGGAAAGACGGCGCGGGTTAACATTGAGGAGGAGCGAAGCCAAAGTTGAGATTGGGCGAGTTCAGGGTCGGGGAGGATATTTTAGTTCACACTTGTGACATCAGAATATCACTTTGCAGTTTCCAGTGAATCTGGAAGACAGGGCAATTCATTGTCGAATAGGCAAGGCAAGGCAGGCGCCACCAATCAAGGGCATGATGCCTTTGCACAAGAACATTTAAAATCTAAAATTTTAGATTCTTATGTTAATAATTGTCTATTGCACCAAGGTTTTGTTTTAACATATTTGGTCGCATTTAAAACATAGGGTTTGCACTTTTAACCAGTCCCGTCTTTGGGGGACCAGTTTTAACCGTCTTGAACCGCTCCTTCAGGTTTTCCGCGGATAGCGGACGAACGGCGCGGGGCAGCGCGCCCAAATTTTGCATACCCTTTGCCACATCAATTTGACATGCTGATTCAACATTTTTAGGTCAGGTCATCTAGGGTCAACGAGTTGGTCACGGTCAAGTCACCTCCAAAAAGTTCAACCAGTCGTCACGCTTTAATGGATGCAGATATTTTAAGGAAACTTTCAGCGTTTGATTATCTTTACGGCTGCAACAAAACGTACAAGTGGAATTTTTCTCTTTTTTCGTTTTTGACTACATATAAATTTTGCGTATTTGCCAACTTGCTGTTCAAATACAGGATTCTGGCTAAAGTAAGCATTTTTTAGTAGGAAAAGTTGACTTCCAACAACGTTTCTCGGTTTGCTCTACCCCTCGGAAAAGGAAGATTAATGAAAACTTGAAAGCTTCAAATTTTGAAATTTCAACAAAAAATGGGGGGGGTCAAGAGGAAAAAAAATACCCCTGGTCGATTTCGCTGTCCTTTTCTTATTCCAAATAAATTTTGTTTTCATATATCCCACAAAATGAACTTAAGAAACTGAAACCCAGAGTCGAAAGCATATCGTAAGTCGTGAAAAGTCGTGAAAAACTTACCCACCTGGTGACGTCACTTTTCGGGGGAAATTGTTTTGGAGTATGGACACAGACCCTACTCGTCGAGGGCTTTCCGATGACACCTCTTTCGTTTTCGTGCGATGCTTAGTTTGGATTGTAGAGAGGGTGTCTTCAACCGTCTCCCCCCCCCCCCCGAGACGGGGTGGGAGGATTTGACCGGAAAGACGGCGCTGGTTAACTGTCGTGCGCTCTCGGAGTCTGGATCTCGGTCACATTAACACACTATAATCCTCCAGAAGCGGTGTTTTCTGAGTTTAAGTGGGGGCGGGAGCGTCGGATGCCGGTTACGGGTGGGCTTGATACTCCTTCACCCCCCACCCCAATCTCAGCAACCTCAGCCTTCGTTTACATATTCTGTTCAAGCAGCGATAGACAAAACGGTGTAACATTAATATTGTGTTTGAAGAACTTATCTGGGGAGATTTCAATAATTTTTTCAACTCCAGATGTACCCAGGCAAACAATGCCGTGATTATTGAACCAAACCGCGTGCGCTGGTAGGTATTTGGCTATATCTGGGGCTTGGGCAAGACGGGATCTTTGCCAAGACACCCTTTCAGTCTAACGCTGTACTTTGTGCCCTTGATTGGTGTTGCCTAACTCGAAAAAGTCTCAAAAACTGTACACCTTGATGGACATTGACAGGGGCTGCGTTGAAGGCTCGTCGAGACCAGCCGAAGTTATGAGCCTTCGAGACATCCATCTTTATAGTCTATTGAAGTCCGGGAATCATCCAAAAACCAAGAATTTACATGGATGGAATGGCCTTTAAGAACTACGCATGCAAACATTCTTGTGCTGCGCAAGGAGAACCACGATCTCACTTAAGTTGATATTATTACCTCAATCTTCTTCCGATAATCTTCAAATGGATATTCTGAGCAGCCCACAGTTTTATTCCCTGGAGGCGGAATTTGCGCGCAAAATTATTCATGGGTTGCCCCAGATCATAAAACTGTAGAGAGCATTGTTGCGAAATGTCGATTCTTCAAACCGGATGCCATATCATACAGTTTGGTATTCCTCTATGTTGTTGTGATCTTCAAAGTATGTGAATATGCAATCTTACACTGTACTGTATCACCAATAGGATGGGAATAACCATACATAAACCCTACGTAGAAGGCTTTTCCTCAGGATTATTAAATTGCTAGAACAACCTCGTTGGATATACTGATTTTTGGTTATTTAGGAAATGTTTGCAATTGAACATTCATTTTTAATTCAGAAAATCGCCTTCTCTTGAGCATTTCCATAAGTTCTTGCATTTCAAGGTTGAACGAAGTCATTTGCAGGCTTCTGACTACAAAGCTGAATCCATAAAGCTTGGATGGATGGATGGATGGATTGGTGGATGGATGAATGTATATATGTATATATATATATATATATATATATACATATATATATATATATACATATATACATACATGTATATATATACATGAATATATACATATACATATATAAATTTATATGTATATATGTATATATATATATATATATATATATATATATAAAATATATATAACCATCCACCCATCCATCCGTCAGTCCATCCACCCATCCATCCGTCTGTTCATCTGTCCATCCACCCATCCATCCGTCCATCTGTCCGTCCATCCATCCGTCCGTCCGTCCGTCCGTCCGTCCGTCCGTTCCTATCGTCTGTCTGTCCATCCATCTGTCTGTCTTCCGTCTCTGTCTGTCTGTCTGTCCGTCTGTCTGTCTGTCCTTTCGTCTGTCTGTCTGTCCATCCGTCTGTCCTCTGTCTGTCCGTTCGTTTGTTTGTCTGTTGTCCGTGTTGTTTTTTTTTGTTGTGTTGTCTTTGTTGTTGTTTCTTTGTTGTCGTCTGTCTGTTTGTCGTCTGTTCGTCTGTCCGTCTGTTCTGTCTGTCTTCGTCGTTCGTCTGTCTGTCTGTCCGTCGTCTGTTCGTCTCTGTCTGTCTGTCGTCTGTCTGTCCGTCCGTCTCTGTCTGTCTGTCTGTCTGTCCGTCCGTCTGTCTGTCCGTCCGTCCGTCTGTCTCGTCTATCTGTCTGTCCGTCGTCTGTCGTCTCGTCTGTCTCTGTCTGTCTGTCTGTCGTCTGTCTGTCTGTTCGTCTGTCCGTCCGTCCGTCCGTCCGTCCGTCCGTCCGTCCGTCCGTCCGTCCGTCCGTCCGTCGAATTGTGTTACTCGATTTGCGCACTCCGTCAAGCAACGAGCTCGACAATAGGTTGTACTGGACACGAGTCGATTGTGCACGTCCGGAATATACGTCTTTGTCTTCGTCTTTGGCGTTCTTGGGCTCTCGTGTCGCCTATAAAACAGTAAGCCGGCCGGAGTTCAGCACACACAGTCAGGTATTCGCAGCTGACACAGCATCCACCGTCACTGTCTGCAGGTAAGTCTTATGACCGTGCTTGTCCAGCTGGCAGTACGTCCGACGACCGTGGATGTTCATCTGAGTGTGTTGGACGATGTAGATGTTCATCTGACAGCATGTCTCACGGCAGTGTATGCTCATCTAAAAGTATGTCTGACGGTGTGTATGTTCACCTGAGAGTACGTCTGATGGTCGTGTATGTTAAGCTGACATGTCATGTCTGATGACCGTGAAGTGCAAGCCCAGCTGACAGTACATCTGGCCGGCGTGTATGTCCAGGTGACAGTACGCTTGACGGCCGTGTATGTTCGTCTGACAGTACGTCTGACGGTCTTGAATGCATGATTGCTGATGCGTATGTTCCACACGTCAGATCGTTGATGTGCTGGTGGGTTGGTCTGAACGTTTAATTCAGCACGTCCCTGAAATATACCGTGCGTTTCATGAATACTCAGTCACATCCGATCACCATGAAGTGTCACTGTGTTCCTACGATATAGATCCTGTTACATTCGAGCGCTATGACGTATAGCTTTGACGGGCACTACATAACCTCGAGTGACTACGAAGTGTCACTGACCTGCCGTACCTGTAACCGACCTAGGTAGTCACGTAGTGTCCCTGTGATCTGCAGTACCTGTGACATTAGATCGCCACCAACTGTGCCGCTGTGGCCTCTTGTCCCTGTTACCTGCCGCTTCCATGATATCGGATCACAATAATGTTTGTATTGGGTGATTCACGGCACGCTTTGCACACATTCACGGGTAATGACGTCGCCCACACTGCTTCGCCATCGGGGCGCGGCATTGCGGAAGTTCCTGAGCGGCTGTGTGAGCGCTGAACCTGGGACGTTTCGTACCCGGAGCTCAACACCTTAACATCTCATCAATCTCCGCCCTTCGGATAACCATGATGTGCCACTGTGACCTGCCGCTTCCATGATCTCAGATCACCATGAGCTGTCAGTGTAACCTGCCGCACTTTTGACTAATACCCCGTGTCCTCAGATCACCATGAAGTGCGTCGCTGTTCTGCTCGCGCTCTGCGCTGCCGCCACTGCCACCCCGCAGCTGTACGGGCGGCCGTACTCGCAGCCGTACTTTGGGTCACTTGGCGGCTCCGCCACGGGCCAGGCCAATGCCAACGCTTTGTCGGGAAGTCAGGGAGGGTTTTTGGGCAACTCCCAGATTTCCGCCCTGAACGCAAATGCTGCGGTGAGTGGTACCCTGTATTTCTTGATAGATGACATTGGCTGAGGTAGCATGTGTTGCCTGTACTCAGCTGTGCTTTACCCAATAATTGAATACCTATATGGTATTCCATCCTAATTGTTGATTGGCTCGTATGCACTGTCGTCACGATGTTACATATGTCGTGTGTCGTTATGTGAAGTAAGGTGCATATATTGGTGCGTATAAGGTGCATATATCGACCAGGGCTATGCATTTGTTTGGCTCCCCAAAACAATTTGTTTTTTGTTTTCAAGTTCTCTTTAATTATCCTGTTCTATTGGGTGGAGCAGATCGAGAAACGTTGTTGGAAGTCAACTTTCCATTATTAAAAAATGCTTACTTTAGCCAGAATTTTCTATTTCAACTGCAATAGGTAAACATGCATGTAGTGAAGAACGGAAAAAATGGGACATTCTTCTCATACGTTTTGTTCCATCCCTAAAGATAAGCAAACGAAAGGTTTATTACAATATCTGTATCCGTTAAAGTGTGACGACTGGTTGAACTTTTTTTAGAGGTGGCCTCACTTGACCTTGACTAACTCGTTGACCCTAGATAACCTGACTTCAAAATTTTGAAATAGCATGCCAAATTGACGTGGGAAAAGGTATGCCGAATTTTGGCGCGCTGACGCGCGCCATTCGTTCACTATCCGCGAAAAACCCTCAGGGGGGCGGTTGAAGACCCCACCGAGGCGGGACGGGTTAACTTGTATGCAATGTCGTCATGAAGTTACATATGTCGTGTACCGCTATATTATGGAAGGTGCATATATTGTAACTGGTGCAAGAGTATACCTCTGGGCTTTTTGCCTCCAGCAGTGAGTTGGTTGTCTGACTATGAGCTCTATTTTAGCGAATAATTGACATGCAGTATTAGTGAAGCAGACTTTGGGTTTTCTGTTTGGAAAATATCTCATTATATTTGCTCGCATTTTCTGTTCTCTTCCGTACATGCGATGCATGCCAGAGGCAAAAAGCTGCTAGCGTTTGCATTGCTTCTGTCTCCAGACGCTTCGGCAAAGTTGACTGTGGGTTTGACGTATCCTTATGCGTTTGAAAGTCATGTTCGTTGTCTGACGTCATGTGGTGTAATGTGGTCGTAGTCATAAATATTGATTTCTGAATTTGTTGTGGGGAAAACAAAATTAATGACGGCAATGTGAATGTCCAAATGGATTATGTGGCACACCCCTCATGGTCCAATGATGAGCGTTGAACTATTTTGATGGGGAAAGCCAACATTGAGGTGGTGCTCGCCCCCCCCCCAAAGGCTATAAAGTAACACCCACGGTCATACTCTGACGTCATCTGCTGTACAGGGTTCGGCCTATAATGGCGGCTCCAGCTTGAACGCGGCTTCGGCTAACCAACAATCAGGTCACGGCATCTTCGGTGGCTTCAACAGCGCCAACACCAACGCCCTGTCGCAGCAGAACACTCAGCCAGGTTTCCTTGGATAAACTGAAGACAACTGTTGGCGATTTGGTACAAGGACTCGGCTACGTGTTTAGGAATACAACTGCAGTTCTCTTTCGACTTTATAGCTCTTTCTCTTTCCTGTTCCGTGCATTGCGAAAATTGAATGGAGAAAACTGTTGTTATTCCAATACAAGAATGTCAGATTTCAGCAGCATTTCGATATCAACTGGATGAGTGTTTCCTGATGTGGCAGGTCATGAAGCGTTTCACAGGTATTATCCATCACATATCTGTGAAGTGATAAATGCCGTCCAATACCAAAGCAGATGTCGGAAAAACAAAAAAAGTCCACCCGATGTTGCTAAAAAGTAGCCTAATGCGAATGCTATTTTAATTACACCGAAGGCTCACGTCTCGAGATCTCATCATTTGGAACATTGACGGCGTATTCAATACGATCATAATTTGACAGAGAAGAAAATTGCACCGTTATGCGGTGTACATGCAAAGGACCGAGTAAATTGCCCCGCCTCCCAATACGTTTGGTGGACAATTTACACTTACATAAAAATTATATTTCAACAAACATGCAGTCGGAATGGCAAAGTCCGCCCCCCCCAAGACAGGGGGTGTGGGGATCTGACCGGAAAGACGACGGCGTTAGGGAGTAGTGAAGCCAAAGTTGTGATTGGGCGAGTTCAGGGTCGAGGAGGATATTTTCATTCACACCTGTGACATCAGAATATCACTTTGCAGTTTCCAGTGAATCAGGAGCACTTTACCACAGGGCAATTAATTGTCGAATAACACCATTAACACGCGCCCGGAGGCCCACTGGAGGGGGTGGATTCCGCCCCCCTACGATCTCGGCTCCCATGAAGGCTAGAGCAACGACATTCACAGGGGGATGGGCACGATAATTATCTCTATTGTGTGCAAATCCCGTGACCTTAGGTCAAAATCTTCAAGGTCAAATGAGGTCAAAATCGAACAATTTTCTGGTTTTTCCTTGCTTGGCTTATCATTGTTATGGTTCGCTGTGATTGTGTTTAGATGCTCCAAAATTGCCATTAATGATGCTTTGGACATTATTAATGATGTAATAACGCATGCCAGATCTGCCATTTAACCTCAGGTCACCTATATAGGAGCACTTTATCAGGTCATTACCTGCTCCAGTTACCGGAACCGGGCTGCCCACCTGACTGCTCCGTTGGGCGGCTCTCACAATCGGATTCGCAAAGAAAGTAGTGAAATACATGAATGAAGTATAGAGACGCTTAGGCACACAATGACACACAGTAAATTTCCGGATGTGCAGGGGGTAACATGCAAAGTGACATCAATCGCAAGACAGTCATTTCCATTTGTGGAAACATTCCAGTTGAAAAAGTTTGGTTCTATAAGCCTGTCACGATGACCTCGGCGACCTAACATGACTTTTAAATTATACAGCATAACAATATGCATCAAACAAGTCGCTAGTGTTGTCAAGAACACTTCCCTTTTGCCAATATACGGGAAGCGCAATCAGCGCGGATTTCTTTGATCTGGCGTTGCGATTAAAATTTTTTTTAATGGACCATAACATCAAAACTTTTCGGCCGATTTTCATTTTTCTCTCTTTACCCAATGCGCCGGTCATTTTTAAGCAGTACGGAAAAAATGGCGTATATCGGCCGGTACAATATGGAGTCGTATACGAAAAATCGGAGGTGTGGGCAGATTTCACCCTCCACCCCTCCAGGGCGTGTGTTAACCTGTCATGAACTTGACCTGACTTGACCTCGGTTACCTGACATGACCTTAAAACAATGTAGCATGACAATATACATCAAACAAGTCGCTAGTGTTCACCTTTTTGCCAATATACGGGAAGCGCATCAGCGCCGATATTTGTGGTTTGGCGCTGATAATTTTATTTTTAATTTACCGACCCCTAACTCGAAACATTTACGGACGATTTTCGTTTTTCTTCCTTTAAACAAGGTGCCGTTCATTTCTAAGCAGGTACACAAGCAATAGCGTGTATCGGCCGGTAAAATCGGCAGTTATCTACGAAAACCCGGAGGGGTGGGCGGATTCCGACCCCCCCCTCCAGGGCGCGTGTTAAACGCCCAAATGGAAAACACGGAAAATAATTTTGTGAACAGGATCATACGGATGGGAAAAAGATCCAGGAAAAGCCCGTTTTCTCCGACCATGAAGTCCACTATGGCGAACCAGGGCTGCGAAGCACGGCCTATGTCGGCCACACTATGTCGCGCGTGGCCCACCGTGGCGGACGAGAGCCGAGGAGCACACCGTCCACTACGGCGGAGCAGGGCCGTGAAGTACACACCGTCCACTGTGGCGGGCCAGGGTCGTGAAGTACACACCGTCCACTACGGCGGAGCAGGGCCGTGAAGTACACACCATCCACTGTGGCGGGCCAGGGTCGTGAAGTACACACCGTCCACTGTGGCGGGCCAGGGTCGTGAAGTACACACCGTCCACTACGGCGGAGCAGGGCCGTGAAGTACACACCGTCCACTGTGGCGGACCGGGGTCGCAGAGCACGCCATCCACGGTGGCGGACCGGGGTCGCGGAGTACACCTTCCACTGTGGCGGACCGGGGTCGCGGAATACACCTTCCACTGTGGCGGACGAGAGCCGAGGAGCACACTGTCCACTGTGGCGGACCGGGGTCGCGGAGTACACCTTCCACTGTGGTGGAGCGGGGCTGCTGAGTACACCTTCCACTGTGGTGAAGCGGGGCTGCTGAGTACACCGTCCATTGTGGCGGACCAGGGTCATCAACAGGCCAAATTATATTATGCCATGGCAGTAGCGTACCTAGGATTTGCGATGGGGGTGGGCAAACTGATTTGGAATGGTCACACCGACTCCCATTTTTGAAGAAGTCCACATACTACTATTTTTGTCAGTAGGATACTATTGCTTTTTTTAATGAATAATTACTGACCAACTTAGCTGTCCTGTTGAGGGGGCAAATTTCCCACCATCATTTCTGAATCACCGGATTTCAACACTAATTATCCTATCCTCTTCAAAGGATATTCTGTTCGTACCCCTTGATAAGTCACCTCATACTGCTGAAATTACACCGATACAAATCCCTAAAAATATAAAATTTTCTGATTTCAGTCATTCCGGCTACTCACACAGGGTCGCCAGAACGCCAACAGTAGTACACATGTACCTTGCGCACCTTTCGCACTCGGCGCATTCGCCACACTACGATCGCTTCTCGAGTTTCTGCTTGGTCTCCAACGATTTGCTAATTGCTGTCACATGATAGTCTTGTGCCATATTTGGCATGTGGATTTGCTGGTATGGCGGCTCGCTTGGAAAATTCGATGAATTCAATTCCATGTATTAGTTTTCTTCTTCCCACATTTGCTCGTGGTTAAGAAATTATGATGCACTGAGCTTTGATGCAGGTTAAATATGATAAAATATCCCAGATTGTCCATCGAGCCGAGACCCTAGTTAGGTGTTCGCTGTTTTACCCGCTGTGTCTTTATTCGTCTACTGATGCGTTTTAGAGTTCCAGACAATTTTTAGGGGCCCGGCACATACTTGAGACCCGGCTACTTTTGAGAGCTTTGTTGCTTTTTTGTACACAGGAGACGTGTTAGAGGAATCGGTACGTTTTCGAAGACCTCGATGTATTTATTTCGTGCCCGGTCTTTTTGTTCCTTTGTACAACTAATTCGCTTTTCGGGGTCCAACCATATTTTAAGGCCCTGTCGCTTTTTACCAGAACCTCGGGCTTTGGAGGACCCGGTGCATTTTCGGTCTCCCGTTGTGCTCTCAGGGCTCCGCTGTTTATTTCAGGCGTTTATTTATCGCACATGTGTGGGACCCCAGCACAGCCTTGGTTAATTCGGCATAATTTCTTGTGGTCACGGTGCGACATTTCATTCCCATGTGTTATAATTTTGTTGAATTTTGTTGAAATATAATTTTTATGTAAGTGTAAATTGTCCACCAAACGTATTGGGAAATTGGCTCGGTCCTTGCATGTACACCGCATAACGGTGAATTTTCTTCTCTGTCAAATTATGATCGTATTGAATTTTCTGGTATTCTCGTATTGAGTTTTCTGGGTTCGACTCAATTTTTCGTGACTTCTGAATTTGTAAAGTCCCAGTCCGGCCTGATTTATCTGGCACCTGGCGCTGCAATATGTTTCGCCGCAGTTTTGCAACTCCTGTGCGCATTTTTCGGGGAGGTACGCGATTTTTGAAGACATCTGAGGTATTGTGATGCCTCGACTCAAATTTTTGGCACTACTACCAGAATTCTGGGTCCAGTACGCGATATTTCGGGGTATCGTCGCAGCGCGTGTTGTTATCAGGGCGTGTTGTAATTAGCTCAGCCCCAGCGCGATTTTGGTGGAATCAGATGTAAATTCTTGGGAGCCTGGTGTAAGTGTTATGGTGCCCGCTGTATTCACACCCCGCTACGCGTATTCTGGGCCCCGGTGCGAATTTATGGGTACCAGCGCGATTTTTGGGGAACCGGCGCGATTCTTGGGAGCATGCCCCTTCAGGATGGCGGCAACATTTTTCCCCTTGGTACACCACTGCGGCTGCTCAGCGTTGTTTTCCCGCAGCTAGCACCATCGAGAGTGGAAAGGCCCTTCGGATAATTTTCTTTCGGGACCTATTCTGATTTGTTTACGGTGCTCGGGTCGACTCGATACAGTCCCCAGTCGATACAGTGTGATGTTTTTTTTTTATTCCCACAAATATATTTTAATTCCCGGCCCACAATAATGGGGGCGGGGGGCGGTTTTTTCGGGCCCCATCAGATCTTCGGCGGCGCCTCCCTTATTGGGGATCCTTGACGCAATTTGTATGCTCGCAGAGTGACATTCCGGGTAGATATTGGTTCATGGGAAGCCAGCTGCGACTTGTGGGGCACTTGCAAACTTCCACATGGTTCCGGAATGGTTCAGTTTTACAATAAAAACCAAGGGACCTTCAAAATATCGAATAGAGTTTAAAACAAATTGCATTGAGGCTTACAAATCGATGCACAGGACCAAACATCGCGCCGACTGAGGGCTTAAGGCTCAGGGCCCTCCAATGTTGGTTTCATTGCTGAAGGTGTGGCGTAACATCTGCTGGTGTGCGTATACCAACGCAAACATGATCCGTGTTCAACTGAGGAACTAGGAGGCATTGAAGTAAAGTTTAGGGCAGATCACTTTAGGTTTCATAGACGTTTATAAGCTACGTTCTTGTCGATTAGCAGTCGTGTAGTGCATATTTTGGGAAAGGGATGACACATACTATCACCCCGCGAGGTATTAATGTCCTCCTCGTCCCCAATCTTTTGGGACAGTACATTCAAAAGTTATATTGTTTCACTACATTACCGACGTTTTGTGCTTCGGACTTGATCACCATATTTCAGCAATTGAGTATCAAATCCGAAATGTTGGCAATTTCTTGAAATAATAGTCATTCATTTTAAGAACCTTTTCATGGCTATGAAGACATTGCAAGTTGTATATTCCTCCCATGTATGCTTAGATTGTACTCGGCTACGAATGCAAGTGTTTACACACTTTTGGTGCCTCACAATTTGATTCCTTATCTATGATGAATTTCCTTTGTAATTCCCCCCCCCCCCCGCTTCGGAATCAGGGATTAACTATTGGTGTGCTGCATGGGTGTAACCATTGAGGGGGCTGGAGAGGGGACATGTCCCCCAATTTCTGAGAAGTGACGATTTGCCCCCTCAATTTTGTCGTGTCTCCCCAGCCTCAGCTACCTGAGTATCATCTCTGCAAAATTATACTTAGTCATTTATGAAGTGAAAATATGTATGTCAGAGAATCATCAACAATACTATAAGCCGACCTAGGCAATCAACGAGCTTCACAGGCTATCTGTAGTTGCAAAATACCAGAATTATAAATCAGGAAACGTTTTTTGCTTCCAACCAATTCTTGAAGAACATGAACCTTGGCCATCTTCTGTTTTCACTTGGGTAGAAAATTGTGCTCTGCTAGGCAACAAATTTGCATTATCGCAGGGCTTTATACGTCTTAGGTTGCATTCACCTCCTAATATATTGATAAATCTTGAACAAATGTGACTCTAGGTGTTCTTGGGTACCTTCGAGACTATTGAGGGAAGTCATTGGGAGCCGTAAGCACGTATGTCTAGTTAATGTCGTATTCGTATTCGTATTCAGTGACGAGTTCGTCAGAGGCGTATTTGTAATGGCATCGGCATTCCGCGACGGTTTTCAGATCGTTCGAATCAATTGCCACGAATGATTCTGCCTGTACTGAACACGCCGGAAGAAACTACATAGGTCTCACAATACAACTTTAACGGTCAAGGTTCAACGCAAACCGGTTTCTTCGATCGTCTCCATTTTTTTTCACCCACACCTGCCCACATCTGGTATCAAGCAATAGCCTGTGGTGAACCGCCGTGCAACATTTCAAATCGGCACATGTCAAGGTCAAAATTATAGGTCAAATGTTAGCTTGATTTATTAGATGGTGACATTGAAGTCATATTGACCGAACGGGAGAATCGGTTGCATTCGCCTCAATTTGCATCAAATGAGGATCATTCAATGTGGCTTGCTATGCAGTATCAGAAAGCTAAGCAATCTATTTTTTCAAGAGAAAAGGCCAAGCTGATCCTTCGATCGCCTATTTTCTTCTTTTTCTCTCAAACCTATTCAAATCTGACATCAGGCAATAATCAGTGGTGAACACTCGAGTAACATTTCAAACCGGGACAGGTCAAGGTCAAAGGTTTGATTCAGTTCTTCGATGTCCTCGCGTTTCGTCGTTATTGCTTCAATTTGCAGAAAATGGATTTCATTCGTATTGTGTCACTCGTGTTGTCTTGTTGTGCATTTTCAGAAAGTTTAAATTTAGAAATAGTCTTGACGGCTCAAAATTCAAGCTGATTTCTTCGGTTGCCTCATATTTGTTTGTGGTTTTCGCCCAAGCCTACCCAGATCCACTATCAATCGACAGCCCATGGTGAACCCTCGAGGAACATTTTTAAACCAGGATGTGGCAAGATCAATCCTAAAGCTCAAAGGCTAGTTTTAATTTTTCCAAGTCCTCGGGATTCGTCGCTATGGGTTCAATTTGCACCAAGTGGGTGTCACTCGACGTGGCTTGTGCCGTATCATAATGCTGCCAAATATAACTAATTTCTAAGGTAAAAGGTCAAAGCGATTTCCTTAGTCCCCTCGCATTTTCTTCTTCGCCCTAACCTACTCGCATCTGATACCAAGCAATAGCCCGTGGTGTACCTCAAGCAACATTTCAAACCGAATCAATGTCAATGTCAAAGCACAAGACCGAAGGTTAGTTTAAATGGTTCGACGTCCTCGCGCCTCGTCGCTATGTCTTCAATTCTCATGCAGTAGAGTGACTCAACGTGTCGTGTCGTACTCCATCAAACTGCTCAGAAATCACTTTAATTTTCAAAGTCAAAGGTTGAACTCATTTCTTTTGTCGCCCAACGCTTCGCTTTCTCCAAAAGCTACCCATGCTTGGTATCAAGAGATAGCCCGTGGGAAACTCTGGAGTAGCATTTCAATCTGGGGCATGTCAGATCAAACCCCAAGGTCAAAGATTAGTTTAACATGCGCCCTGGAGAGCGTCTGAAAATTACACGCACTGGAGGGGGGGAGCGGATTCCGCCCTTAAGTTCACGGCTCTTATTAAAGCTGGTGAAACGAAATTCGCAGGGTAGATGGGTAGGATAGTGAACTCTATTGTGTGGAAATTTCATGGCCAATGTTTTCTAAATATGTCAAAATATGTCAAAATGTTCCGGTTTTGCGTGGCTTGGCTTGTCATTGTTATGGATCGCTGAGATTGTGTTTGAACGCTCCAAAATGAGCATCAATGTGTTTTGGACATTACTACTGATGCAGTACAGATGCTAGACCCGACATTTTACCTCAGGTCATCTATATAGCAGCAATTTATCTGGTCATTACTTGCTGCGGTTACTGTAACCGGGCCGCCCCCTGACATCTCCGTTGGGCGGCTCGTCGCAATCGGCTTCGCAAAGAATGGAGTGAAGTACATGAATAAAGTATGGAAGCGCTTAGGTACACAATGACAAACAGTAGTTTTCAAGATGTGTAGGGAATAACACACAAAGTGACATCAACCGCATGACGGTCATTTGCATTTATGACAGCATTCCAGTTGACCAAGTTCGGTTCCATTAACCTGTCATGAACTGGACCTAACTTGACCTCGGTGACCTAACATAACTTTGAAACTATATGGCATGATAATATACATGAAACAAGTCGCTAGTGTTGCCAAGAACATTTCCCTTTTGCCAATCTATGGGAAGCGCATCAGTGCCGATTTTTTTGGATTGGCGCTGCGAGATTTTTGGACTTTAACGGCCCCTAACTCGAGATTTGTTGGCCGATTTCCGGTTTTCGTGCTTTAAGCAACGCGCCTGTCAATTCTAAGCAGGTACGCAAACAATGGTGTTTATCTGCCAGTAACTATCTAGAGTGATGTACGAAAAACGGGAGGGGTAGGCGGATTTCGCCCGCCCCCCCCCCGCCCCTCCAGGGCGTGTGTTAATTTTCAGAGTCCTTGCGTTTCGTGGTTATGACTTCAATTTGCATCATGTGGGTATCACTAGACGTGGCTTGCCGTACGGTATCAGAATGTTGAGATATCGAAGTAATTTCAAAAATGTCGAAGGTCCGGCGTGTTTACAATTATTGAGTGTAGCAGGAATAGGACGGTCAGATCTATGTTTGTTTGCAGCCTTTGTGATAGCAGTCACTCGTATCCTATATGACAAGGGGCTCCCCAAGGAATCCATCGTAACCTGTTCGGACGGTGCTCTCATCGCTGGGTTTTAATTTACGCTGCCACATTGCTGTTACGGACATACAAAACATATCACTTTCTTTTCAGTTTCACCGCTTTCCTCTTAATGACTCAACTGTAGTTGTCAAATTTGCAAGAGAAGCCACACGTGAATGCGCACAATTTCATAACTAGCCCGAGTTCATAACCGCGAGAGAGCAATGTTGTAATCAGGTATAGAACCCAGGAATTATCATGTGGGCACCTGTCTGGAGAGGCGCCATTTCTTTGGATCGGCTCCACTGTGAAAGCGCCTGAATACACTGGAATTGAAGTGAATTGAAGTGTCTGAAAATGGCATTGAAAAGGAAGTGGCTGAAATCCAAAGTTTTGTTATGTCCAGCCGGCCACGTGTGTGTCAGTGTATTGGCTGACCACGTCTAAACTAGGTGCCGCCGCCACGGAACGGCTCGCGCCAGACGGCACGGAGCCTTGGGGTAGGCTGGTGCCGTGACTTCAGCAACTCGTGGTCGACCACAAGTTGTGGGATTCTATTGCAATCTCTAGTCATCAGCTACTTCGCGGGGCCATAATGGACAAGCCATATCGATCCCCGATAATACAAAGCTATGTATATTTCCTGACGAATATTTGCTATGTGTTCACAACCGAATGTCAGTACACACTGAAGCTGTCAGCCACCTCCACGATGCTGCTGCTCCCCGCATGGTTCTCGTTCGATGTCTCCTGTATGGCCATTTTATGAGCCATCTTCCATATTGACTGAAGCGATTGTATCTGAATACGCTGGTTTCGACAAGATACTTTGTTCGAAAACAATGATCTCGTCTAGGTTTACATTTTGGTTTATTTATCTTTTGATTTCATCGTTTTTTGTGCGAGTATGAGAAGTCCAACTGTTGGCCAGCTGGCCAAAATACTGTTGCAGAAGCATGGATCACGAATACAGTTGCTTATAAAAGGAATAGTTTCGATGTCAGGGATGTGTTGCTGATTCAATAATTGCTCCCTATTCATGTTCCCACAACTAATTGTAGATAATCATAGATGTGTAGGAGGGATTCCAGCGTCCCAATCTACCTCCTTCCCCACCACTTGTGTACATCGTAGACATCTCAAAGGGCCCGTTATTATTTGCAAGGGCTTGGAGGCGTTCTTAGGCTCCAAACAACACCTAAAAAAGTTATGTTGAACTTTCTGTCTCCTCCAAGACAATAGCGTAGAGGAGTGCAAATGGGCCACTAGCATGGCCCTCGGGCCGTGTCATGGACCCGTAGTATCCCAAGAATGGGGTGACCGATCCAGTCACCCTCTTAGCTACGTCCAAGTTTGTGGCACTGACTGTGAAGATCAGCAGCAAGGAACGAATGATACATCCCCTTCCTCAGGCTTCTGGCTGCACCATTGGATGTTTTGCATGTGCATGTATGGACATCTAGTTGTTTACACCATTAAAAATCATTTGTTCCGAGCTATGACAATTTTGTCGACGTAAAATTTAAACGCCAGCCCAAATGGCCTTTATCAATCCACAATCGTTTTACCTCCTGAGCTCTCCACTGGGAAGGTTGACATTTCGACATTCTTAAAGTGTATATTAGACGAACCTGAGCTGTCCAGTTTCGATGTGTCCAATAGATTTCGAGATGGAGGGGATAGATGGGGGGATTCATCCTAGATATTCAGGCCTAAACGAGATACTGCTTTAGTAAATGTAATAAATCCACAAACACCTCTGGTCTTCTTAATACAACTACATTTTAACAATATTCTGAGCACGCCTGTGCTCTAACGTACGGTTGCTTACGTGCAGCTACTCCGAAGTACGCTTATGCATGTAAACATGGGTAAGTTCCCTTGCATCTGTGTATGTACATTTCCGCATATTCACGTACATTTGCGCTGACCTATATTCATATGCGCAACTTTGGCCTCCATACATTTGCGCTCACTTACATTTGCGCATGTGTGCTTTCGTGCTTACGTAGACTTGAGTGTGCACACAATTGGCATGCGTGTGCGTCAAAGTACGCGAAGCCAATGAAATACAGCACATTCACACAAACTGATTCGGCCGGGCGCACTTTCCGGGATCATCAGGTGACTCGCAGTGCATGTACAACACTCGGTGCATGGGAACATGAGTGTCGAAACAGCAACAAAAACAAACACTCAGCAGGGAAGAGGTGACAAATCCCTACTAATACGGGGTGAGACACAATCATTCCTGCGCCATACACATGATATCGGCCTGCCACCTTCATAATATGACGCTTTATTGGCCCTCACAACCTGGGGGTGGGGTGCGAATGTCCCATCTTTTCCTTTTCCTAGGCCTGTCTATGATTGGGAAGTCGAAAGTTGTTTTTGGAGAAGAGGGACGATAGATTTCCTAGGCATGTTCTTTACAGTTAACAACATAAAACCCTGGCTTGCATAACACAGCCTATCTCGCGCCCAGCAAACAGTTTTCGAATCCCTCGCATAAAAGACGTTCTATGACAGTGGAGTTAGCATAGAACTGCTAAAGTAGTCGATATTATCCCATCTCTGTTGCTGAACCCAGAGACGTCTACAGAGTGGCTTTCTCCTGTTCTTGCCCGTCCCCCGAGTGTTGCGTACATTCATTAGTATACAATGTGCAGTTCAGTGCACTGCTGGAGATCCCAGGAGTGGTTGGAAGGTTGGAAATAAATGCTGTCTGCTGGGCCCGTGATCTCTGTTTCTGGGTGTGAAAACATGAAGCTGAAAACATTCAACTTTCCAAAAATGAGAATCTGGTCATGTACTGTTGCACGTCATGGAGTTTTTAGCTCGATTGGCCGATCCAGAGGGCCCGATTCTATTACGTTTGCAAGATATCACAATCTGAAGCTTAGCGGACATTTCATATGTCACACGCCGAGGATGGATACTACATAAGGGCGCATTGGGCCTAGACAGACCCGTTTCATAGCATGCTGGGAGGTCATGTTAACCAATGGTACGGCATATCACGATTATTTGTTTATTTGTTTATTGTCCACAATCTCCAACAGCATATTGTGCCCTTTACAGGAGAAGTCAGCAGTTAAAAACGTACACAGAACAGGTGAATAGTTTTCAGTTCTAACAGGCAAACGGCTGTCAGAACTCATCGATGTCCGATGGCTCCGCGTCTCAGATGTGAGCGTGTGACGCAGCACAGTATCTCACCACCTGTGTCTTAAATGTATTCAGCGAGTCTGTGAAGATGTCCGCACTCGGTGTCATCGCTAAAAATGCGTTCGCTACTCTCAATAATCTGTTAAACAAGCCGTACCTAATGGTTTCTACACGTGCATACGGTACATGGAATAGAACAGGTTGCCTATTTCTCCTGACTGGGACACTTAATCCAAAGTTTTGCAATAACATTGATGAGTCTGTCCTCCCACATAAAACATTTCGTAAGAACATGATGTCGGATTGTATGCGACGAGTGGACACAGATGTCATGTTATAAAAGCGAAGAAGGTCCTGATATTGTAAAGATTCCGGTCGAGGTGTGGCACTACAGTGTTGGGCAAGCCACATTAAAAATGTATGTTCTACCCTATCAATCCTGGTGAGATGCGTTGAAGCTGCGCCTGCCCAGATGACGGAGCAATACTCAAGGCGAGACCTAATGTTCGCGTTATATGCCGCTAACAGAGCAATTTTCGAGAATTTGCTACCAGGAACCCCTGCTTGCATTGATCGAATAAAAAGTCCGAGAGCCCGGTTCGCGGATGACACAGTTTTTGCCACATGTTGTGCGAAAGTCAATTTGCTGTCCAGGTACACACCCAGGTCTCGCATCACAGTCTCACGCTGCAGCGTTGCATTGTGTACTTTATATTCGAAGCGCACAGGAGTACGGCGAAGAGTCATTGTGAATGATTTACATTTTAGAGGGTTCAAGGATAGCATCCAGTCTGCGGACCACTTACAAAGGGAATCAATATCCCTCTGCAAGCGTGTCGCGTCGTCCACAGACGCTACCCTCCTAAAGATTTTGATGTCATCAGCAAACATCAGACATTCCGAGTCAATACTGGATGGCAGGTCGTTCACAAATAGGGCAAATAACAGAGGAGCCAGCAAGCTCCCTTCCGGTACACCGGAAGTGACGTCAACCCCGTCAGAGACCGCCCCGTTAACTATCACCCGCTGCCGGCGACCATTCAGATATGACCGAATCAGAGAGAGCATTTTGTCTGAAACATGATATGCATTTTCGAGCTTGTATAGTAACAGCTTATGGTTGACACTTTGGAAAGCCGAAGAGTAGTCCGTATAGATTGCATCTGTCTGGCAACCAGCAGCGATGGAATCCCAGGCGTGTCTCAAGAAAACTGCCAGGTTTGAAGCACATGACCTTTTTGGAATAAAACCGTGCTGGGTGTTGGTCAGTGCTGGCAAAATGTGATCACTCAAAGCATTGTAGATGGTTTTTCCTAAAATCTTGCCACATAGGCAAAGAAGTGAAATGGCTCGGTAGTTCGTCGGATTTTTCCGGTTGCCTTTCTTATATATTGGTGTGATATTTGCCTTTTTCCACTGGTTGGGAAATTTTCCCTGCCTAATGGAAAGGATGCAAATTTTGTACAGCGGAACGCATAATTGGTCAGCACACTCACGGAGGATTCGGGCACTGATATTATCTGGTCCACATGCTTTATGCGGGTCAAGTCCAATGAGAATCGTGTGGATTTGTTCTAATGAGGGCCGAAAGTCTGTGAGATTAGACAGTCCATAGACCTGTAATGGTGGATACTGGGCTACATCCCGTGCTGTGAACTTGGCTGAAAAGGCTTTGTTCAACAGGTTGGCACGTCCAACGTCATCGCTGATTAACTTGTTTCCGTCTAGCAGAGACGGAACAGAACCACTCCTTTTAAAACATTTCAAAAATGACCAGTATCGCTTTGGATTTGTCTTAAAATCTTCAACTAGTCCCCTCAGATAACTGCAGTAGCTTCGTCCGATCAGACGTTTGAAGAAGTCGCGTTTGTCTGTAAATTCACGCCGAATGACACCGTCACTCGGGTCCCTTTTCATTCGACGATGTGCACATTCCTTCGCGGCTAGTGCACGCCTGGCCTCAACGTCAAACCAGGGTGGAAGTCTACGGCGAGGAGTCACGACTGGCACATGATCACGAATAGCAGCTTCGATTAACGAGTAAAACACATCAACAGCATTGTCAACATCTAAGTCATCCAGCATGTTCCACTGTAAAAGTTCCAGACAGCGTCGCAATGAATTAAAATCTGCTGTCTTGTAGTTGTAAGCAGTCGATCTTGTCACAGCTGGTGGTGATGGAGGCAATCACAGGAAGAACTTTGCCTGGATCTCGTCATGCTCCGAGTCTATAATTCCCTTCCGAACGAAGGTTTCTGCTGCGATGTCGATAGTGAGCACTAAGTCTAAAATGTTGTTGGCTCTGGTAGATTGAGTGACGTATTGTCGCAGGCCTTGGAGATCACACGCTTCCAGGAACACCGTCATCTTTTTTGGGGGGATTGAGGTCTATTTCAATGATTTAGTGAATATGTATTTTCTGATCATTACATTCGGGAGTATTCTATGGCCATTCGGAAGTCATAGGAATTCATGGACACAAATTTGAAGTAACAGATTTAGGAAGTCTGCATTTTTCGCATAATTGACTGCGCGTCGGAGGCTGTGATGTTTTATTTATTGAACGGGAATAGAATCGCCAGAGGTCGGTTGAAACAAAATAAAGTCTGCGAACACATGCCAGCTGCTACAAAACTTGCACACACTTTGCGATACAACGCATACCGACCAATTATGTGCTGGTTGGAATCTTCCATTCTGCTTCTTAACGGAACAGTAGGTGTTTGGAAGAGCTAGAAAACACAGAAGGAATTAGCCAAATTCTTACCGAATCACCCACGTATGTTCCGATAACATAACTATAAGACAAGATTAAGACAGGAGAAATCTTAAATTCAGCTGCAATTTCCAACCGCAAAATTAAATGATGCTATACAAAAATAGCCCGGAGCTTTTCACTTCATCGCATAAATTTGAACAAGATATACAGTGTCGGTGCATTCTGTAGAACTTTACCACCGTTTAACTGATTAAGCCGAGGTGCTTTAGATGTACGCAAATACAATCGTACATGATGAGTAACACATGAGTAATTCTTTCCTTGAGGATTTGGAACGGTGGTCTAGCCTGGTGGTCGCTTACCTACAAAAAGCAGTTGCTTCGTCCAGCAAGCGCTATTGCGACATAAAAAATTCCAACACCGTGCAAGTAAAAGAGAGCCAACTCGTAATGCACCTCGAGTGCACAAGAGGCAGGAGGCTATAATGAACTATGGGTAACCCGTTCTCGCAGGTTAATGCACATTTTCACCACCGACACCGTGACGGTTTCGCGATGCGAACAATCATCGGATTTTAATCAAAAGAAAAAATGCTTTATCGGAGGATATTCTGGTCCAACAAACATTCGGCTGCCAGCGGATTTTAAGCCAAAGCATCCACAGAAACATACAGTTATAGCGGAAACACTACAGCGGATAGGTTTGTACTCAAGATGAAGTTTCCATTTAGACAAAATGTGTTGCCACGGGAGCTGTGCATCCCATAATCAAAAATGAAGAAAATATGTACTTTTGAATGATCTACATTCGTCCAGTACACTCTACAATTACTTACGTTATTTGAATATAATTGTTAATCTGAAAGAAAAGTTTTCAACAAAAAGTTTCAAAAGTTGCACAAAAGATGCGACATGGGGGCTTTCTCCGCCGGTATTTTTGGATATTTGGATATTAATATCAATATTTGCTATGGCAAAATGTTGTTTCCGAGAGGCGAACTCCGAATCACCGGCTTGAATTACATGATTATGGTATTATAATGGGCATCGCAACCACTCAGAAGGTAAGAAAATACCGTCCAATCACCCTACTTCACCGACTCAGCAGAAATCACAATTTTTGGAAGAAAAAAAAATTGGGAAAAAATTCCCAAAACTGTGAGAATTCCTAAGTGGCCCACGACCCCTGATCCCATATTCAGCCAAAACAAAATCGGTCAGCGATTTTCCAAACCAAACTCCGAATCACCCACTCCGGGCAAAAGCGCCAATTCGACTCCTAATCACTCACTTAGGCTTCCCTAACTTCTCATCAGCGACACCGCGACTGGTTCGCGACGCGAACCGTCCACTTTCGCGCCACAGACGCTGCGCTTTCTCCGTTCCTTCCCAAGACAGCTGATCAATGGCGTCACCAGGGTACGACTAGTCGGCATATTCAGGGCGGACAATGCAAATATTGCGCGAGAATCACAATGTATTCAACATTTTAGGTAGCCATCAAATCTGATACAAACAGGTCTGAGCAGGGTGTTCGTCCTCTGCATCCGCCACTGCGCCGCATATCAGCTTCACACGGGACGACGGCCGTTTCCCGACGTCTGAAAAGTTAACAATGTGCGCACACAGAAAGAGCGTATTCAACGACACATCCTGCCATCTAGTGAGAAATGTTGTTATCTATGCTTCAACGTTCAATCGCATGACATTCATTCAATATCCGTTGCTATAATACCTAGACCGTGCTGCTACCTAGCGATAGCTATCCGAAATGATGCTTCTATAAAATTATGTAGTTCTTGAATCTGTGGAGGTTACGACCGCTTCGGAGTTGTGGAGGTTATGACCTGTGGAGGTTATGACCGCTCCGTACTTGTGGAGGTTGCAACCTGTGGGGATTACGACCTGTGGAGGTTATGACCTGTGGAGGTTATGACCACTTCGGAGTTGTGGAGGTTACGACCAGTGGAGGTTACGACCTGTGGAGGTTATGACCGCTGCGGACTTGTGGAGGTTACGACCTGTGGAGGTTATGACCGCTGCGGACTTGTGGAGGTTATGACCTGTGGAGGTTACGACCGCTGCGATGTGTTGAATTTGTGGAGATTGTGACCTGTGGAGGTTACGACCTGTGGAGGTTATGATACGTCTCCCTCTGGACGGATGTTCCTAACTGGGACATATGTTTTTTTCAGACCCTCTCCTTATTGTAGCAAAGCTTCCTGTGGGGGACACCTGGAACACAGAAATCCCCCCCCCCGTTCATGTAGCGGAAGGTACCGCGACGGAAGTCGTCGCTGCTAACTCGGCAATCACCGCCAGCCGGGCTGTCGAGGCCAGTGTCTATTGTGACCCCTCCCCTCTCATCAAGTAACCCCGGCGCCGTCGACCGCCGTCGACCGCCGCGGACGCCGCTGTCTCTGCTGTCTGACGGAAGTTGACGTGTCAGTGTCTGACGGTCGGATGTGGCCGTCATGGGTGTATGATGATGTGACAGCCTGTTCTGGGCCGGAGCGCCACGAACTACCGGCTGCCTGCGGCAGCGTGGTTTCAGTTTACGTAAACATGTTATGGGTTAAATGTGTCTATCGCCAGTCGTAGAGTCGGCCGACCGGGGCCGAGGCTCAGGGGTGTCTGAGCTGACGGAATGTCTGATACAGTCTGACACACTGCTATAGTGCATCGAGTCCGGGCATTGCTCTAGTTAGTTCAGAACCGCGTGACGATGACGTGTCTCCTGGCGTGTGGCCATGGGCGGATCCCCTGAAGCTATATAGCCGCCGAGCGAGACGGATCGCTCTGTCTGGACCAGGGTGGGAATTAAGGCACTTCTTAAGAGATTTCATCTCTTAAAACATTTTTGCACCCCGGATTCATACTGGATAGAATGGGCTCCACATGTACTCCAACACAAACATACAGAAGGAACAAAAATACCACTAAAAAACTAATACAGGATTGAAGAAAATATCCACCAAACATGTTATTCTACTTACGGTTACCAAATAACTATACACTTTTCGTACCATCAAGCACACAGACAGCAACCGAATACACACACCACACGAAACCACAACCAGCGGAAATGCCGACGACAACGCGCCAAACTTCGCGCCTGCGCACTGAATATAATGGCCTCCGGTCGCTACAGATTCGGCCGGTGCGTCTCCAGAAACCTGCTTTCGAGCCACCCTATAGTGGGAAAAACTGACCGTTTTAAGAGTCGCTTCCGGAGTGCAACGGAGGCCGCCGATCGGAATTTGCTGCGCTAGCATTTTTTGTTACGAAAACTGTTCTTCAACCAATCAATGCAAGGTATTTTTTAAATGACGTCATGACCATTAGCAACTTTGAACACGTGTTTTGAACACTTAACAGTGTCATGCTGCAAACAGAAGACCTTGACTGATCCTTTGCGCACCGCCGTCGATTCCTACTGCGTGTGAGGTAGCGGTGTGGGTCCGTATCGTGCAGGGAATTGGCTGTGTATGTAGGTAGGTGTGCGCTCTGAGCTGAGGGTGAAGCATGAATTATTTGTGTTTTTCATTTTGCCTAGCAGTATGCTGAGACCAGCAGTGAAAGGAAGGCGCATTGCTCCTGTGGGTTATGAGAGACAAAGCTGAGCCGATCACAACTCCCTGTCTTGTGGTGTCATCCATTGCTCACTTCTTTGTTTCTATGCTTTGATGTGACCAAAAATGATGTGTATTATGCCTATTACATAGACACTGACTAGGTACATATGTTTTTCTCGTCGGTTACCGGCAAATAGATTCCATGCATGAAAATGTACTCCGGAAGAAATCTGTTTGCACTCCGACTCCAAACCCGGAAAGGAAGTTTCCCACCCTGGCCGAGAGAGAGAGAGAGAGAGAGAGAGAGAGAGAGAGAGAGAGAGAGAGAGAGAGAGAGAGAGAGAGAGAGAGAGAGAGAGAGAGAGAGAGAGAGAGAGAGAGAGAGAGAGACAGAGACAGAGACAGAGACAGAGACAGAGACAGAGACAGAGACAGAGACAGAGACAGAGACAGAGACAGAGACAGAGACAGAGACAGAGACAGAGACAGAGACAGAGACAGAGACAGAGACAGAGACAGAGACAGAGACAGAGACAGAGACAGAGACAGAGACAGAGACAGAGACAGAGACAGAGACAGAGACAGAGACAGAGACAGAGACAGAGACAGAGACAGAGACAGAGACAGAGACAGAGAGAGAGAGAGAGAGAGAGAGAGAGAGAGAGAGAGAGAGAGAGAGAGAGAGAGAGAGAGAGAGAGAGAGAGAGAGAGAGAGAGAACCCTGGACCTCACCTGACTCTCTCTGTCGCTCATTCTGTGTGGACGCCGCAGGGCGGCAGGCTGTGGTCAGCCGCCCCGGGCTGACTACTGCAGGTATGTCTGGTACTAACTGTTTGTAAACGCTGTATAACTGGCGAGATGTAAGCTTGTAAGACGGGAGTAGTATGTTTGAAGATCGATCTGTGTCCAAGTTGGAGATTGTGTATGAACGTTGCTAACAAGAGATTGAGATGATATCAGACTGAGTATATATGAAGGCCTGGATGCAGATATGTGTGAGACGGCTCAGAGCTCAGAGATGTGAGATCAGAGCTATGAAATTGGAAGCTGCGAGCTGGTGAAATAATTATACCGGGGTTATCGTAACGCTGAGGTCTATAGTCTCTAACGTGCCTAATGGAAGTTTACCTCAGACAAAGTGGGGAAATGTCTGAAAAAGCTCTGGGGAGCAAAACTTCACCATAACCGGTCGCCGTGACTCGGATAATTAAACAAATTGGTACACCGGGTCCCTCATTACAAATGGCAGCCGCGACCCGGGTAACCCCACAACTGATGTGTTCATGAACTGGGATGAAACAAGTAAATGCCTGAAATTGCCAATAATTCAGGATTGAATCTAATCATGGTGCCTGAGTCAAAGCAGGTAGCCATCGTTGAGAGCAGCAACTGCTGTCACAAGCTGACTGCTGTACCAGAGGAAGCTGTAGGCTTCAATGAAAATTCACCACTGCAGCTGTCTTCACACCTGAAGCCTGCTCAGCCAGTAAACCGTGAGTCCGGGTATTCCCAAAATCCTGCCAGAACACCTGTTTGAATTTTGGCCACTACTAGAACATTATTGTATAATTTGATAATATCATTTTGACGTCTACTGATCTTCGTATGTCGTGCTTGTAACTTATTGTGTGGACTCTGATGTCAAATTGAAACATAATTAGTGAAGCTTAATATTTGTGCCAATGATTTTGGGAAATTGTTGCTTCATTAAATACAAATAATTTTAGAAAATTATTACTTGATTAAATAAGTTGAATCCCAGCCAACAACAGTTATTATTTAAATATGATTTGAGATATGACCTGATGGTTTGAGGAAAAAAATAAAACAATTCTTCAGGGAGTTACAATTAATGTTGTGAGTTCTTCAATTAGTTTAGATGGACAAATAGGTTAACTTAGAATGATATAAAATTGTTCAAATGAAGTTTACATGGAACTGTAGTATTATATGGAACACCGATGATCTTTTAAAATAGATGGTACCTACTTAGAAAAATAATTAAATTATAGGAATAGATAAGAATTAAATACACAGTTATATACAAATATTTTTGGACTTCAGAAATTCGACTTGAAGGGAATTTAATAGTCTATGTAGAATTGATTGTCCTTTTCGAGATTATTTAGTTGTAGTACTTTTATTGGAGGAAAATATAATTATTGCTAGTGGGAGGGCATATACCCAGATGAAAAAAAAAATTATTGGGACTACGATTACATCGACATGTGTGAATGTTGTATGTATGTTGGATACGGTGCAAGATGAATTGATATACTTGAGCATCAAGAGGCTGCTGGACTAGTAGGTCACAGCCTGTACGGATTTCGGTGCAAGAATGGTTGATTAACCTGAGCACTAAGAAGCTACTTGGCTAGTGGGTCACTTAGCTTGGGTTAAGCCATTGCTTGAGCTCCTGGGAGAGCTCAGATTGAAGCTTGATTATAGCCTCTCGGTACTGTCGAGACCTGAGTGTCCAATGACAGAGCAATGTCGTGCTGATCCACGTTGTTCGGTGAAACACCCGAACGAGAATGTGAGTAGATTGTGTCTGGAAATCGTTCCCATTGCTCACATTTTTGCATCTTTTTGATGAACCCTGACTGTCCAGGTTATATAATGAGCTTTTGTTTGGAGTGTACTTGTTTTGAGTTGACAGTGCGGACGGACGCAGTGACGCCACCTATACGGGAACACCGAAGCGCCGGTAGCGCCATCAAAGGTGTGAATAACGTAGCGTAAGTACAGCCACCTGACATAAAAAAAATAAGTAGGTCTTATGTGGTGCCACCCATCGGAACTTCAGAACAACGACGCCAGTGGCGCCCCCTATACAGAGCAGCGACGCAATGTATGTAGTACCACCTAACATGGAATACTACTATGGATTGAGATGTTTACATGTGAGCTGCTGTTTTAGAAGTTAATGTTTATGTGGATGTTTAGAGCTGTTGTATGATTGAAGTTGATGTCTTGTAAAATTGATGGAGATATTGGTTCGGCTGATAAGTGTCTACTTGTATGTATGAATGTTAGTGATTGAGTCTGTGACTGTAGTTATATCTGAGGTTCTTCTGTTCGTTGAAACTTGCAAAGGTGTTGTATTAATTTTGTTTAGTGGCTAAAATGAACACTTAATCCTGGATGTCCGCCCCTGCGAACCGAGTCTTATCCCCTACCTACAGCAAGTTACCCATTCCTGTCTTACCACCCGGTGAAGAGAGAAGCTGACTTCATCTGATGAACAAGAGATAGTGCCTGACTAACTTGAGTTGGACGCGTCAGTCCGCTTCGAATCGTCACTACTGACTAATCTGCCACAGAGAGCTGACCGCGATCGAGACGGAGCTGATTTCAGCACCGCTGGCGACTCCGACTAGTGGGACTGACCACACCACTGGTCATACGGAACTGCGCTTCAGGGCTGCGCTTGGACACTACTGGCGCTGTCCGAGGTGCACTGCCATGGCACCCCATGGACCAGGCTGCCAGTGTCTAGCCGCATGGTGCTCTTGAGAACTGAAGCGGTAGCTACTCGAGTGATGCCCCCGAGGCACACTGAGGTGGGCAGGCAGACGCCTCGCCTTACCTGTCACATCGTGGACAGAATCTTCAGTGAACGTCGAACGCTATGGTGATTCGGCACTTCTTCGAATATTCGGCGGAACTTGAACTCTATTGCATTGGCTTTGAATGTGTTGGTTTCGGATGTGCATTGCTGCTTGTTAATGACATGCGTAGGATTGTAGGTGATGCTAATCGTAACCCGTATTGATTGGTTGTTTGCATTGGACTCTGAGTGATTGTGAATACTTTGGAAATGAATGTGAATGGCCGTGATTTGTCTAGTAGATCCCATAATTGGTCTGTGGACTCAATGAGAGATTGTTCGACCTCGTGCTGGGATGTAGCAAAGCTTCCTGTGGGGGACACTTGGAACACAGAAATCCCCCCGTTCATGTAGCGGCAGGTACCGCGACGGAAGTCGTCGCTGCTAACTCGGCAATCACCGCCAGTCAAGGCCAGTGTCTATTGTGATCCCTCCCCTCTCATCAAGTAACCCCGGCGCCGTCGACCGCCGTCGACCGCCGCGGACGACGCTGTCTCTGCTGTCTGACGGAAGTTGACGTGTCAGTGTCTGACGGTCGGATGTGGCCGTCATGGGTGTATGATGATGTGACAGCCTGTTCTGGGCCGAAGCGCCACGAACTACCGGCTGCCTGCGGCAGCGTGGTTTCAGTTTACGTAAACATGCTATGGGTTAAATGTGTCTGTCGCCAGTCGTAGAGTCGGCCGACCGGGGCCGAGGCTCAGAGGTGTCTGAGCTGACGGAATGTCTGATACAGTCTGACACACTGCTGTAGTGCATCGAGTCCGGGCATTGCTCTGGTTAGTTCAGAGGCGCGTGACGATGACGTGTCTCCTGGCGTGTGGCCCAGGGCGGATCCCCTGAAGCTATATATCCGCCGAGCGAGACGGATCGCTCTCTGTCTGGACCTCACCTGACTCTCTCTGTCGCTCACTCTGTGTGGATGCCGCAGGGCGGCTGGCTGTGGTCAGCCGCCCCGGGCTGACTACTGCAGGTATGTCTGGTACTAACTGTTTGTAAACGCTGTATAACTGGCGAGATGTAAGCTTGTAAGACGGGAGTAGTATGTTTGAAGATCGATATGTGTACAAGTTGGAGATTGTATGTGAACGTTGCTAACAAGAGATTGAGATGATATCAGACTGAGTATATATGAAGACCTGGATGCAGATATGTGTGAGACGGCTCAGAGCTCAGAGATCTGAGATCAGAGCTATGAAATTGGAAGCTGCGAGCTGGTGAAATAATTATACCGGGGTTATCGTAACGCTGAGGTCCATAGTCTATCACGTGCCTAATGGAAGTTTACCTCAGACAAAGTGGGGAAATGTCTGAAAAAGCTCTGGGGAGCAAAACTTCACCACATTATTTTAGAAGGCATTGGCGTACTTTTTATGGACTTCAGGTGTGGTTTTTGGGGCCATGCTGTGTTTGCAGAGAGGAATCCGTGATGCCCCGACCCAATTTTTTGGTACTACCGCCGGGAATTTTGCGTCCAGTACGTGATATTTGTGGATGTCGTCGCAAGTTCTCGGGTCGTGTTGTAATTAGCTGCGCCCCAGCGCGATTTTGGTGAACCCCGGTGTAAATTGTCGTGGGCCTGGTGTAAGTTTTAAGGCTCACTTAAAACTTACAGCCCACTACGTGTACTCACTTACAGCCCACTACGCGAATTCTGGGGCCCCGACGCGAATGCATCGGGCCCAGCGCGAGATTTTGGGAACCGGTGCGACTCTTTCGAGCCTACCCTTTCAGTATAGGGTGGGGTGGGGGGCATTTCTCCCTTTGGTACGCCACTGCGGCCGCTCGACGTGTTTGTTTTCTTCGCAGATGGCACCATCGAGAGTAGAAAGGCTCGTCGGGTAATTTTATTTGGGACATATTCTGAATTGTCTGGTGCTTGGGTCAATTCAATAGTCCCCTTGTGATTTTTGGGGTCAAGCCTATTCTTGGAAGCCGCCTCCAGGATATTTTTGCACCCCAGTACGATTCTTCTGGCTCTCGGTGTGTTGGTTTTTTTCGGTGCCCTAAAACGTTATTATTTTTCTGGGACCGACGCCTTCCTAATTTGTGGATAGCTGACACAATTTTGTGTCCGATCCCTTGCGCGAATGTTAGTGTCTACGACACGTATTGGGGGCCCACTACGTTTTGTGGGCTTTTGGAGCTATTGTTGGGATCCCAGAGTGAATTTTCGTGCCCGGTTTGTTTTTGTTTTCCCCGGCTTAATTTTTGGGTGACCCCAACGACACTTAGAGCCCCGGTGCGACCTATAATACCTCGAGAGTGATTTACAGGGGCCCGGGCGATGATTATTGCTATCCCAGGCTCAGCGTTATTTTCAGGGGTCCCGGCCTGACCACTTGTGGCACAGTTGTGATCTTCTGGAACCCGGCACGACTTTTTTGGGGGCCACAGCGTGATTTTCAGTGGCCCAGATGGAAACTTTTCAGGCCCCGGCGTTATTAGCAGAGGCCCCTGTGCGACTTTTGGGGACACCAAAAATGGTTTTTCTGAGATCAAGCGTGATTTTTAAGGAGCATGTCGCATTTTTTTCCTGAGCTCGGAGGATTATTGGGGCCCCACAACCTATCAGGAGGGTGGGCCAGCTGCCCGCAATTCTCTCCCCTCATTCGGAATGGCACTGTGCAATGCAATACTGCAATATAAGAATCCAGGAGTAGTTCATCTGGTTCATCAATCTCACGTGATTTCAACTCCAAAGTTCTCCATACAGTTTGAGGAAAGTCAAACATCTGCCACGTGGATCGGCAAGGATGAATGATAAGCAACAAGGATACAATGTAATTCAGATCACAGTAGTTTCCTGCAATACATGCCTTCTTTCACATCCTATTTTGGAGATGGATGCGCCCCTGAAGTTTTGTCAGGATTGGAGTTGGAGGTGGACGGAGGAACACTGTGAAGGACATAACATATGGTTCAAAGAACTTCTACATTCAAAAGAATACACTTCCTTCATCCGCTTCAAACATGATTCCAGAAAGCACTGTGATCGATTTTAACACGCGCCCTGGAGGGCCTCTGAAAATAACGCGCACTGGAGGGGGGCGGATTCCCCCCTCTAAGATTTAAGCTCCTATGAAGGCGAGAGCAACGAAATTCACAGAGTGGATGGGCACGCTAGTGAACTCTATTGTGTGCAAAGTTCATGACCTTAGGTCAATATCTTCAAGGTCAAATGAGGTCAAAATAGCAAACTTTTATGGTTTTACGTGGCTTCGCTTGTCATTGTTATGGATCGCTGTCATGTCACGATCATGAAAGCTTGTCATTTTCAAATGATATGAATGTAAGATGCATCCAAATTACATCAGAATTCGTCAGAATAACTTATTATCCACAAACCGGTGTATGGATGGCGATGAATTTATCATCTTTCTTAACACAAATGATGTAGATCTGACCTGCAAATTGGCAACAGAGAAAATGTTGTCAGCCCAGGATTCCATTCCTGAAAATATAGCACTTTCAACATGTTCTTGTTATTTGTGAAGCAATAAGTGCAATGCCCTCATCACGTGCACCATGTAGCAGAAAAAAGAGGGATTATTGCAGTCTAAGGTAACCACAAAACAAGCTGTACACCCATTTTACCTCCATGAATCATCCAAAGGTTTTGCCGAGTTATGTTAGGTCAAGCTTTTGTTGTAAGTTAGTTTTTGTCCTTAAAAAATGTTTTTTGTTTGTTCAAAAACAGTTCAAGCTAGATTAGGTTAGGGAACTTTTTACTTTGAAAATGTTTGTGAACAAACACAAAAATGTTAGGAAATTCTCCATTGGGAAATAATTTTATTTCATGCATAGAAGCCTAGGTTAGATTAAGTAAGGTGATGTTTTATCTTCTTCTTCTTTACTCTGAACATAATTTTTCATCTTATATTTCTCAAATCCAAGCCCCTTTTTGGGAGTCATATTGCCTCCCTATTGAAAAGTGTGCATGTGCAGAGGAAAGGAGTGGTTACATCGTGTTCAGCACGTTAATGAGAGATTTCCTTAAACTAAAGAAAAAAACTGCCTAAAAAGCCAGGTATTGTTCCAGTTTAAGGTAACCACCAGACCAGTTTTACATACATTTTACCTCCAGGAAGCATAAAAGGGAGTGAGGGTTGGTTAAGTCAGGTCAGGTTAGGCTTTGTTGTGAGAAGAAGGGAAATATATTACCCGGTAGTAGTTAAGTAAACCCGGTAAATAAGTACCCGGTTTCATAAGTTCCAAAAATAGTTCTGCATTCAACTGCTAGATGACGCAGTAAACGCTCAGCGGCACCAGAGCTTACATGCATGCCGGCAGACGGCAGCACATATACAATAACAAATGGCTTCAAAATTGTTGCCATTTGTTGTGAGCTAAGACATCACCACAATTCCTGTTGACTTTTTGCAAAAGGAAAAGCCGTTGGTAATCGGACACATGGAAGTGTTCCTGCAGTTGCATCATGATCAAGTTCTTGCAGGGTTGGTGCTCAGCCCTTGCATGAGGTTCTGCCACAGACAAGTGAGTACGGTGAGTAGGTATTTATCTATGTATTTGTGGCAAAGATCAACGATCTTAAATAGGTAGGGCTTGGTTCCTAAATTCAAGTAAGTAGGTAGGTAGGTTGTGACGTACATCAAACTGGAGTGTAAATGTACCACAGACCTGGCTGGTATTTCACAAGGCCAAAAAGATATAGATGCCCACCTACCTGCTTACATTGGTTTGGGAAAAGGTAGGTATCTGAACATGTTCTGTTTACTGGGCACCTTATTTGAGGCCAATACCTTTCAATATCTCCCACATTATGTTCAGTGCATAAATAACAAAAATATGGTGATATTCATAAATGATGGACCTGTTTACAATCCAAATATTAAGGCCTGATCACACAGTTCTACCTATTCTTTGTGTATGGGCTAGCAATAATAATAATAATAATAATAATAATGACCTTTATTTTGCACCTTTCTCAGTGCATATCTGGGCTACCATACAACACACAATGCCTTCATGCATACAGACCAGCAACACAACCAAACTGAGACAGCAACCACTGTGCCACACCTGCTCACTTCTACCCTGGGTCATGCACATAAGCCTGATCAGCTCTTTCCAGTACAATTTGTCCCAGGTGTGACCCAAATGTGTGTTTGATGTCAGCTTTACTGGCCACCAATAAATCCATACATACAAGTTCATATTCATACCTAATTTGAGCATGATTTTGTGCAATAATACCCAACCAAGCTGCCTCACTCTTACATAGTGCTTTTATAATGGCATTGCTGCCGCCCGTGAGGCTATGCACAAATACAAGATGTCTACTTGCTACCAGCGTGTGGCACGGCAGCATTCCAAACTTTCAACCAGATTGGGAAACCTACTTTCCAGGTTTGGAGTCAGAGTGCAAACAGGTTTCCTCAGTACATTTTCAAGTATGTTTTCATGGACATAATATTTTTTTATGCATGGAATATATTTACCAGTAACCGAAGGAAAATCATATGTACCTAGTCAGTAGACTTACCTATGTAATATGCATAAGTAATACACATTGTCATTTTTGGTCACATTAACATGCAGAAACAAAGAAGTGGACAATGGATGGCACCAAAAGACAGGGAGTTGTGATGATCAGCTCAGCTTCATCTCTTATAACTCACAGGAGCAATGTGCTTTCCTTTCACTGTTGGTCCAGTGCAAGGCTAGCTAAATGAAAAACAAACAAATAATTCACACTCCACCCTCAGCTCAGAGCACACACCTACCAACATATGCAGCCTATGTGATAGAGACCCAATACCGCTACTGCACCAGTACAGCACATGCCAGTCGGATGTGATAGCTGAACGCAAAGCAAAGGATCAGTCAACAATTTTTCCCACTACAAGGTGGTTCGGATGCAGGTTTCTGGAGACACATGTCAAATTTGTAGTCTTGAGGGCACTGTTCAGTGAGCATGTGCAAGGTTTGACATGTTGTTGGCATTTCTGTTGATTGTGATTTGATGTGGTGTGTGTTTGGATGTTATCTGTGTGCTTGATGGTACAAAAAGTGGGTAGTTTATTTGGTAATGGTAAGTACAATAACATGTTTGGTGGATGTTTTCATTAATCTTGTATTATTTTTTAGTGGCATTTTTCTTCCTTCTGCATGTTTGTGTCAGAGTACATGTGGAGTCCATTCTATCCAGTATGAACATGGAGTGCAAAAAATGTTTTAATAGATGAAATCGCTAAAGTTTGTTTATTGTTTGTTTATTGGTTGGTTCACGACACACTTTATGCACATTCACGGCTAATGGCACCGCCCACACTGTTTCGCCGGTGGGCCGCGGGATTGGGAAATGTCCTGAGTGGCGCTGGAGTCGAACCCGGTACCTTTGGTACCCATTGTCCGACACCTTAACCACTCGGCCATCCCCGCCCCGAAATCGCTAAAGAAAAGCCTTAATTCCCACCCTGTTTTCAACACACTTCATGATTGCGAGAGTACCTAGGAACCTTGACTAGCCTTTTCAAGCACGAGTGATAGGCTATACAGACTTAGCGGAAACTCGTTTCACATCCACAGTGTTCCACAATTCACACCCATAGAGGGGACAGTATATCTTAAACAGCCTAACTAGCATGAGCTTGTCTGCACATCTTAGCAGCACACAGCATGTTTACCTGGTAATACAGTGCATGTCTGGTCCTCTGCATATCTCTCATAGAAAGATTTAGGTGTTATTCTAAATACAAAATTCGGCATCAGAACAGATCAAGGAAGCCAGGAAGAAGGCACTGAGAATGCTCGGGGCAATAAATAGGAATGTATCATAAAGAAGTGAGGAAGTCATCAGGAAGCTTTACTGTGCATATGTCAGGCTACATTTGGAATACTGCATCCAAGCTTGGTCTCCTAGCTATGAAAAATATTCTTGGCTTTTAGAGAGAGTATCAAAGAGGGCTACAAAAATGGTTAATGGTATAATCAACCTGGCATATGAGGAAAGATTAAAGAAATTGAATATGTTTTCACTTAGATATAGAAGGCTGAGAGGAGATCTCATCGAGGTCTTTAAATTTGTCCATGGTCTGGAGAGGGGATATCTTGGGGAAGTGTTTGAATTTAACAGAAATGATGCATTGAGAGGTCATAAATTCAAAATTAAAGTTAACCACAGCAGAACAAGGTTAAGGCAGACTTTCTTCACCAACAGGGTAGTAGAACATTGGAACCAGCTGCCAGAAAACATTGTCAGTAGCAGCAAATTGAACATCTTTAAAAACAGCATAGACAATCATTATAAGAAAAGAGGGCTTCTTTTTCAGTATTACAGGGAGGGCTGATTGACAGATTTGGTGGGCAACTGGTTCAGTGCACAGAGTGCAACCAAGAAGGGCCCTTGTGGCTCATAGTTGCACTAATATTTTATGTCTTTATGTCTAAGAACAGTCTCGCATACTTCACTTAAGCTCAGCCACAAGAGGCAAATGTCTGTGTGCTAAGGTATTGCAAGATGGCATGCCTGCACACAAATTGAAATACTCTCTGGTTACTCAGACTACAACTCAAGCATCTCCAGAAACTTGCTTTTGAGTCACCACATAGTGGGGAAATTTGACAGTTCTCAAAGATGCTCTACGGAGTTGCACAGTGCACGAATCAGAATTGGCTGCATTGGTGTTTTCTGTTCTGAAATGCCTGTCAACCAATCAATGCAACATTTTTGTTATGTCAAAACAAGTAGCAACTTTCAACACATTGTTAACAGTATCATTCCTCAAACACAGGACCTTGACTCGACCTTTGCATTGCTCAAAACCCGACGATGGCATGAGTTGCCTCGAGGTATCATGTGGTTAATTAACTGAATAGGTAGGTATATGATCTGAGTGGTTGGTGAAGTGTGAATTTTGTGTGCATGGTTAGTCTTTTACTGACTCCAGAAGTGAATGGAAAGCATACTGCTGAGAATTATGAGAGACAAAGCTTTGCTACTTATCATGATTCACTGCCAGGCAGTTCCATTCATTTTTCACTTTTTTTGTTCTTATGCATTGGCAGTTGATTAGAAAAAATGGCAATCCAGTTCTAACAAAGCCCAGGTCTGTTATATCCCAGTAATCAGTTATATCTCAGTCAAGCTCACCTGAGCTGCACCTGACCATGAGTGGAACAAGTGCAGCAGCCAGGATTTTCCTAGTGTGGTGGGTCTTGACCCAAACATAGACGTGAAGAAATGGAAAGCGTTTGGCATGCAGCATTTTTGTGAACTTACGCACTTTGGCCTCCTCGGGCCATTTCATGCTGCTGGATGCATGCTCCAAAGGATCAGTCAACAATTTTTCCCACTATAAGGTAGTTTGAATGCAGGTTTTGGAGATGCATCAACAAATTTGTAGTCTGGAGCTCGCTCTTCAGTGAGCATGTGCAAGGTTTGGCATGTTGTCATTTCTGTTGATTGTGGTTCAATGTGGTGTGTGTTTGGATGTTATCTGTGTGCTTGATGGTACAAAAAGTGGCTAGTTTATTTGGTAATCGTGAGTAGAATAACATGTTTGATGGATGTTTTCTTTCATCTTGTATTCGTTTTTTAGTGGTACTTTTCTTCCTTCTGTATGTTTGTGTCAGAGTACATGTGGAGTCCATTCTATCCAGTATGAACCTGGAGTGCAAAAAATGTTTTAAGAGATGAAATCACTAAAGAAGTGCCTTAATTCCTGCCCTGTTTTTGACACACTTCATGATTGTGAGAGTACCTAGGAACCTTGACTAGCCTTTTCAAGCAGGAGTGATAGGCTATACAGACTTTGAGCAAAGCTTGTTTCACATCCACAGTGTTCTACAATTCACACCCATAGAGGGGACAGTATATCTTAAACAGCCTAACTAGCATGAGATTGTCTGCATATCCTAACAGCACAGAGCACATTTACCTGGTAATGCAATGCATGTCTGGTCCTCTGCATATCTGCACAATCACTCATGTTGCATTCAATTTTGTGCCCCAGATATCTGAGCTTCTGGACCCACGTAAGCAGTTTTCCACAGAGGAGTACTTGTGGCCCTTTGCTACACATCAGATGTGATGACGAGTATGGTCTTTGAGGGCAAAATATCATACAGTCTTTTCAACTTTAAGTTTCACATCCATTGAGGCCACAAAAGTCTCACATGTCCTAACTAGCACCTGAACTCCTGCCTCCTCAGGCCATTTCATGCTAGCTGCATGAAGCTCACTCAGTGTTGAAATAATGGTTTTTCGTTAGGTGTGAGATGTCGAAACAAGCACAGTAGGATGTCAAACTTTGTCATGGAATTAGTGTCATTTCAAATAATTTTGAAGTCTTTCAGGGAACAATTTGAACCGATGGTGCACTGATGACTGCATCTTTATTGGTTGTTTTGAGATTCATAATTTAAGAAGAGCTATATTCTGGATAGCAAGAAGAAATATTATATAAACTAATGCTGTATTTCATATCACATTATGGATGATCCCTTTCCTTGAAATTCCATTGTGAAATGTTTGTGTATCATCATCCCTTATTGAGAGCATTATTATGATATTTACAAATGAGGTACTATTAGAAAGGAAACATGAAAGACTCCATAAGCAAGTGTCAAGTAGCAGGATGTTGATAATTCCCTGGAGAGGATGTTGATGGAGTGTTCAGAAAGTGGTATATTCCACCCTATTTTAGGAATAATTTAACACTGAGCTCACTGTAAGAACTGCATATTTGCAGTTTAAGGAAATTTTTCCTTTTTCTCAAATTTCTTATTACCATGCTAGTTTATATGTGTGTGTAGTGTGAAGGAACCACTCATTTCCTCTGCAAATGCATACTTTTCAGTTCAGATGCAAAATATTGCCCAAAAGGGATATGCAGTTGGGTACTATACCATAAGAAGTAATGCTCAAAATGAAGAAAAAATGTAGGATGACCTAATCTAACCTGGCCTAACCTTCCATGCTAGAATGCAAATTACTGATATGTGATCAACATGGTCATTGCTCTTCAAATCCCCCAAGGAACACACATTTTTTTAATTGGAAATTTTCAATGCCTTTTTCCTGAACAATTGTAAAGTTAAAAACACCAACATAGCCTAGCCTGACCTGTTTTTTTTAGACTAAAATTATTATGTCTGAGTATGTAAGTATGTATGCGCAAATGTATGCATGGACAAACGTACATAAGGGTCGTTGGGATGAGGGGAAGATCAGAATATATGAAGGAAATGAGCTGGTCCAAATGGATTTGGGGCACGCTCCATATGGCCCATTTTTATAGTTTTTATTATGGGGGGACAAAGCTAACATTGTGGCAATTGTAAGTCATTATATAACTCATTTCCTCCCAACAACATATAACACTACGTACCTCGTGGTCACGTATAATGACCACATCCAACACATACAAAAAGCTAATGGGATGAATGTGGGCAATTTGAGAGAATGGAATAAAAAAGATATTAAGATAAAAACCAACATCAGATGCTAGGGAAAAAATGAGAGAATTGATCACCAGACAATGTCAGACCTAGCCCATGACTATGAAGGTCGGTTGTTTAGCGTTTAGATGGGATCTTGTAATGCATAGTGACAAGTCGGTGATGCTATATGACCTACCAGCTGAATGTGTCGTAAAAGAACCCAAGGCTATTCTTCTGTGCCCATGACTGTTGGTCCAGTCTCAGGCTGTAGCTGATGCCTTGGCTTTCTACAGAGGTTGATCCATAAATGTGTGTGAGGGTAGGGTGCCTTTTGGTATCTTTAGGCTGAAATCAGTTGACTGTGGAGGGGGTGCACTGAAGCCTTCTAGATAAGTGCCGATGCTCATGAGAATGGCACCACCTGTCCATGGGTTTGATTAATACATTCTTTTTTTTAACTACAATGATGCACTGTGATTCGTCTGTGTATGCAAGCAAAATTCCAAAATGCATACATATGTGCATACCCGCATATATACATGCATACATACATGCATGCATGTGTGTACCCATAGGTATGAATTAGACAGATGACCTTAGTTGATATCATATGGCATTTGGGGTTATGCTAAGACACATAAAGACGAGTCACAGAGCAACACTGTGGTCTCTTTGAGGATGATCTAAGGGAAGCAGAATAGTTTGTGCATTAAAAGAGGTAGGCAAACACACAAATAAGCCCTAAATTACATACACATGCACACACACATGCTTATATATATATATAAGCATGCTTATATATATATATATATATATATATATATATATATATATATATATATATATATATGTATGTATATATGTGTATGCATGTGTGTGCATGTGTATCTGATTTACGGCTTATTGTTTATTCGCCTATTTTTTGAATCCACAAACTATTCTTCACTTAGATCACCCTCAGAGACCAGTGTTTCCCTGTGATTCGTTTCTGTGTCTTAGCATAATCCGAAATGCCGTATGATGTCAACTAAGGTCACCTGTCTTCTGCATACTCATGGGCAGGATAATTATAGTGTTTCATACGTTCATCTCCCTTTCCAAAAAGTTTTTCTTCCGACTTTCGGCAAGCGATGCAATCAGCATCCATGCTGTGCTATCCATAGGGGGATGTAGTTGACATGGAAGAATGTCGATGTCCATATGTTCGATATTATGTCCATATCCGCTATCCTATTGTATATTTATTTTCACAATCCCTCGTGTCAAGCTGAATAATGCTGCGTATTGTGTCTTCTTGACATTGTGACCTAACTTATACAGCTGAACCGTGCCCGGCAGGTGTGCAGGCTGTCGCGCGGCATGCGGCTGCAGGATCATTGGCACAGTCATATGATGCCAGCTTCAGTGAACGCATGCCATACAGTCATATTGGCAGTGAGAGGAAATCACATGGCTGCAACAGCAGTGCGCTGAAATCCTACAATCGTCGCAGGGCGTACGCTTAACGTTCGCACGGTCAGTTAGCCAACATGATGCGGATGCATTGTCACTGATGGCGTGTCAAAAGGTCGGCAGTGCCAAGAAGCGTCTTCTGACGCGGCGTCGATGAGAGCGAGCCCTGGGACTGAATCGATTGGATCACACGTCGCACGGTTAATGTCTCCGTGATCGCACGCCACCTGACGGAAGCGTTGTGGAACACCATCGCAATGCCAGTGACAGGGGCCATCGTTGTATGGTTGCAACATTAGTGAGCGAACGAGGACGCTGTACCCGCAGCGTCAGTCGATGTATAAACCGTAGCGTCAGGATCCATCGTCAAGTACTCGAAGCGTTATTGAGTGCAAGTCCCATTGGTGGTGCCATCAGGGAGATGCGTTGTAAGGTCCTAGCATTGTGGAACATGACCATGTAGCTGATAGCGATCGACCCGTCATGTCGCAACAAACACTGTGAACATGATCGCACGTGCTGAGCGAGGGTTACCTGTGGCGTGAAATACAGTAGTATTTTCGTCTACCACATATCACACCCATTGCGAAATGAAATGGTTACCTTGGCAATGTATTTTATTTGATTTGTTTTGATAGATGCGAGCAGTTACTCCAGAGTAAATTTTAGTAAGTAACAGAATACCATGAATGCATATGACTTTCCATTGGTCTCCGGAAGAGCATAGGAGTGGCATCAATTTCCTTGTCTGTTATACCTATAGTTATTACGGTTGTGCATAGGCTTCGCCGCCACTGAGTTCCGAGGCCCGAATCCTGGGATGTTGAAAAACTTTGGGAAAATATGTCATCTTCAGGCAGTTCCCAGTTTCTGTACCAGACGACATGTGAATCTGGTGAAAGAATTCGTCAGACGGTGCCATCACGGGTCTACCATATCAATGCTACCATAGCCCGCGGCGTACCGCCCAACTGGACCAGTCTCCTGTCGGCATGTTTATTAGGAATAAATAAATATATATATATATATATATATATATATATATATATATATATATATTTATATGTGTGTGTGTGTCTGTGTGTGTACATATATATATAGATATAGACATATATGTATAGATACATAAATATGCACATACACATTTATATATGTATATAACATGCATTATCTATCCGTGGGAGGTACCTCTAGCAAAGACATATGCGTCAATGGTATCAACGCTGTGAGCAAAAGCCAAGGCGTCCAGTGTGATATCTTCTGCTATGCCATGTTTTACATTATCGGATAATATCCTCCATGCAATATACTATCCTCTACCCCCTCTTAATGCTTTAAAAAAACCAGATTGATGCCACTTTGGTTCCGTAGCCACAAATGTCTTGCTTGTGAGTCAGAGTTTGTAGTAAGAAGAAGGTAATGCTTGGTGCCCCGAATGAATGAAATTCTAGTCGTGTGCGTAACTCGATAACACCATAGGCCGAAACAAGCCGAAAATCTAGTTTAGAGACTTTCGGTGTTGAAGAACGGAATTCAAAAGCTTCTGGTGGCCTGATATAGCATGTGATAGGTCGCTAGAAGTTCGTTCTACCGTCTAATACGGTTACATAGGTACATTAAAATTAGTCATGGAGTCATAAATTCCAACAGCCAGACAGGGTCCTAGTAATAAACCGAGTTAATCCAGAAAGAAGCCGTATGCGTTCGCATGGGGCCGTGAGACATGAGTACGTGGGATGACATGCAAGAGGCCGACTTAATTATGATAGGAGCCGTCTATACTCGGTGAGGAAAACTCTAAAGCTGAAGAGAGGCTGTAGAAAGTCAGTGATTGACCGTCTGAAGTGGAAGGCCGTCCAAAAGCATGCTTGTCATATGATGTTTAACGGGGCCCAATCCCCACAAATGAAAGTGGAGGACTACCGAAGACGTTGGTTAAATTAGCAACATCTTGATATTCACATGGAGTTTTATATTTGACATTCACACACATATATATATATATATATATATATATATATATATATATGTATATATACATACACACATATATATATACATATATATATATATATATATATATATATATATATATATATATATATATATATATATATATATATATATATATATATATATATATACAGTGTCAAATAATTGACGATGTGACCTGGAAATTCACAGTTAATGGAATTGTGGTATTTCGTCCTTGTCTTAGGTTTTTACGAGTTTGCCACATGATGTATGGGCAGTCATCATGCACACGACTGCGAAATACTGTAAAATGCATCTGACTGAAGTGAGTCATTCCATTTTTTTAATCCTCAAGTGGTGATCCTTTATTTTCTCACAATCTTTCACTATTCCGAAGCAACTTCTTTCTTCATCCACACAGTTAATGGTGAAGTAATTTTAGGACACTGTATATATATATATATATATATATATATATATAGGCATATATACATATATATATATATATATATATATATATATATATATATATATGTGTACATATATATATATATATATATATATATATATATATATATATATATATATATATATGACGTCCTGGTAATCATGGACATAATAGTTAAGAACAACATGGCGTTCATAAATAGCTGAGTTATTTGAGTCGGGAATTCTTCATGCATTCTCGGTGTAGATATGATGTACAGCGATACAAACGAAGATAAATCTGCAAGTAAGGTTATGTTGCTTTTTGATTACTACGCGTGGATCATAGGACATGATACTCTAATCACGATGAACACCATATATAAGCGTACTACAATACGCTGCGAAGATATGCTGGGTTAAGGATCAAGTGTCACCGTCGTCGGACCAGTCAGATTTCGTTAAGATTGATACGCAGATACTCCTCCATATCCTGATAAAGGCACATAATGCACATAAAGGCTAAGAAGAGTGCTCATAAATAGCCGTTAACAGACGCCAAAGGCCAGGGTCACGGAGATCGGAGTACTCATATTTCCTTACAACACACAGGTAGTTCTTGATCGCTGATCACATGAACATGGAAACAAGAGTTCATAAGCACATTAGTCATTCAAAGACAAATGACAGTGCCACTAAAGTCAGACTACTCAGATTTCCTTCAAAATTGTCACGCAGTTGGCGTTTGACGTGCTAACCAGCATGGCCCTACACGCTAAGAGGGACGTTCATAAGCAGCCGAGTTAGTTAGTTATTTGGGCTTTAGGGCGCTTCGACCAGAATTGATCATTCGCACCCAAGCTGAGCTATTCAATCAAAATTTCGTCTTACATTGACGGTATAGATATAACTTACGGCGATAAAACTAATGTGAATATGTATGTCAACGACTTCCTCAACCGTTGGCGCTCTCCAAGAGGAGCAAAGGCTTTTCCTTCCGCAGAAAATTCCTCTCCACCTGCCGATCACTATTCCAAGACCTCCTCTATGGTGCCGTGTCATTGCGGTGTGATGTGCCCTGATCCCAGAAGCATTCAGTAGATGCGCTTTCGTTCTTCACGTCTGGTGGGATGCCCTGCCACGATTAAAATTAATGGACCCGCCTCTGCCAACAACAGTTGAGGCCTGGAACCCTGAGATAGCCTGGGCCGCATCTGCTGCTCTAAGACTCATTTATGCAGGTATTCCGTGTGTCTCGCGCTTGTGGTGCTAGATCACTTGTGTCGCGTGAGATCGGGGGAATGGTGTGGATGTACCTGGGTAAATAGTGCCTGTAGAACTCGCGATGTAATCTTGATTGGGCATTTTTCGGTGTACGTTTTTCCTGTTTCACATAATCTTGTATATATAGGCTTAACCCAGATAGGCCCCTGTGGATCTCACTTAGCCTCAACACTTTACGACTTCATCCCACGATTTTCCCGACGATGCCCGATGTAATTTAGAGTAGCGTGAGGTCACACGTGCGCCTTATTTGCTCACGTATTTTATGAATATATTTTCGGGACGTTTCCACTAGACACATACCACGTGGTATGTTATCGTAAACGTGGTATGTTACCACGTTTACATGAGCATAAAATAACGGAACGGTTCCGTCATTTTCATTTTCACGCAATAGTTGGCTCATGTAGCCAGGCACTTCGTGCTGCCAAACTAACAGAAGTTTTATCGTAAAATCACTTTTAGGAAGTTGGAAGTTTCAAAGTAACGCAATCTTCGGGGTCATTTTCATTACTAACATGAGGTTGTTTACAACTAAAAGCTAATTAATGACAACGCCAGTAAATATATTAGGTACTTACACTTAAACATGTTTCAGGCTATTATATAATAAATATAACTCAAAATATATCACATATCCAACTTCCATACTTCTGAGCTGCACTATCGGTTCTGGCGCCGCTGTCAAGTCGGCTAATGCCAGTCAGTATCAGGAGGGGAACGCGAGTTAGGACAGTTTAATCCAGGTATTGGCTGCATTTGCCCTAAGTACGAGCCATGCCCAAACAGTGGGATGATACCGAAGTTGCAGTTATGCTGGGAGTGCTGCTGGATCTGCAGATGTACGCTGCCATTGACGGCATATATACCACTTACTGAACACGCAGTAGACATCCTTCGAGAAGTATCGACATCCTGCTCCTTGATGCATGCTTATGAGGCATTCATGTCGCCTCTAACTGTCAAAAACCGTAATATAAAATCCCTCCTTTCTAACAGTATCTCGATTGTAAAGCGCATGATCTCGATAAGGAATCGTGACACAAACATTTCGCATGCGCAAAACATTTAGCAATATAATTTCAGGCAGATAGGTTACCTGTAATTTGATATGGTATACAATGCAAGTGTATAGCATAGTTATTATTCTTCATTTGTGGAATCTATTCTTAAGTTAAGAATCTCAAAACAAATGATAAGGGTGCAGTCATAAGTACCAACACCACTGGCTCAAATTTGAGTATGAAAAGCATCAGACAGTTTGACCCGCGCCATCCTTCCGGTCAGATCCCCACACCCCGTCTCGGGGGGGGGGATCTGGGGACCACCACACTGGTCAGTACCCCCCCCATAAAATCCACTCAGCATCGCACGGAAACGAAAGAGGTGTTATCCGAAAGCGCTCAACGAGTAGGGTCCGGGTCCACCTCCAAAACAATTTCCCCCCACAGGTGACGTCACCAGGGGGCTAGACTTTCACGACTTTTCACGGCTTACATTATGTTTTTGGCTCTGGGGAGTTCATTTTGTGGGATATATGAAGAAAAATATTGGCAATAGAAAAGGACAGCGAAATCGACCAGTGCTTTACTTTTTGCCCCCCCCCAAATTTTTTTTCAATTTCAAAATCTGAGTTTTCACATTTTCTTTCATTTTCATTTTCCAATGGGTAGAGCAGACCGAGAAACGTTGTTGAAAGCAAACTTTCCCTAATAAAAAATGCTTACTTTAGGCAGAAGCCTCTATTGGAACCGCAATTTGGCAAATACTCAAAATTTATGTAGCCAAAAACGAAAAAAGAGGAAAAAAATTCCACTCGTACGTTTTGTTCCATCCCTAAAGGTAAGCAAACGATGAAAGTTTCATTAAAATATCTGCATCCATTAAAGCGTGACGACTGGTTGAACTTTTTTGGAGGTGACCTCAGGTGACCTTGACTAACTCGTTCACCCCATATTAACCGACTTAAATTTTTTGAAACAACGTGCAAAATTGATATGGGAAAAGGTATGCCAAATTCGGGCGCGCTGCCGCGCGCCGTTCGTCCGCTATCCGTGAAATACCTGACGGAGGTTGAAGACCCCCGAGACGATACGGGTTAAGTGACACTAATTCAATGGTAAATTTCGACATACTACCGGGCTCGTCTTCACATCGCATACCTAACGGAAAACCATCATTTTAACCCTGAAGTGCGGGCAATGGGAGCAGTACAGGGACCTTAACGTTCTGCGCTTTCCTGCCCTTCCTACCTACCTCCCTTCCCACCTTCCTACTCCTATCCCGTTTTCCCTTCTCTTACAATAAATGTTTAAAACAGACACCTGAACCTTCGTTGGTAGCTGACGAAAATAACGCCGTAGTATCGCTCAATCCAGTGCCTAGTAAAACTATTGTACGCATCTAATATTCATGTTCATAATATTCGCCGAACAGCTGGTGCTGCAACATTGAGGTAATGTTTCACAGGGCATACCTGCCAGATGCACAAGAAAAAAAAACACTGGAAAGGCACATTCAATTGTCATTCGCAATGTTCATCATACCATGGTTGTACCACCAGCATCATCCCATGCTTACGAACAGATGCACAAGCTGCGTCCCAGCCAGGCACGGATACAGGAGTGAAAGGGGCAGTCGTCATCCCATTTCCTCAAGGAGATGGTCGCCGCCCACGTTTGATCCCGTCGCCCCCAGTCTCCGCTCCTTCCGCATGCTGCCGTTCTCGAGTTCACACCCGTTGAAAAATTCCTGGAGCTGTACCTATATATGAACGCAGGAATATTCGCAGCTAAAACACGAATAATAAAATGGAGACTTGCTGGCTATCAGATTTTCACAAGGGGTAGCATTGTTTTAAGCAAAATCAGCAAACCATAGGTGCCTTCCTTTCGACTAGCATTTTAACGCCCCTTCCAAGTGGTGTGTTCCCCCTGGAGTTCGTCGCACTCAGCAAATGTTCTGATCCGTGCCTGTCACATGCCATCCGCCCGGAATGCAATCGCTTTGCACAATCCTGGATCTCTAGCTGAATAAAGGAGGCATATTGAGGTCACACATGTATGTCCACTTCCGCAGTACTTCATCTGCGCCAAGATGACTTTCTTAGGGGATAGTTCCGCGCAAAGTACCGTCGGATGGCATCTCGACTATCCTTCACGCGGGGCTGATAATGCGCCGTGTGGGCACGGGCTCCAGGTTGGGGATACGCACGTTCCACGTCTGGTTCTGGCATCCAGGTATCGTAAAACCGGTCGTGCTGCATTTCACAGAAATTGTGTAAAATGCAGCACGCAGTGACAATTAGAGGTACGATTGATACATCGACGGAGCTTACGTCTAGCCGTTTCTGGAGCTTACGAAATCGACCTTTAAGTCGGCTGAACGCACACTCAATGACCATACGTCCAGAACTGAGATACAAATTGAATGATTCTTCCTCGTTGGCTAGCTGCTCCTGGTCGCGTGTTAGTTGGCGTGATCTTGTGGATGCCACCGGTTGCGGGTACGGCTTCATGAGCCATGAAGTCAGAGGGTAAGCTGGGTCTCCAACAAGGCAGAGATTGACAGGAGTCCCATCCAATATCACCGGTTCCTGAAACCCCAACGAATATATATGTCAACACTGGGAATTACGTGTCTGTCAAGATTGGGTTGATTCAAAGTACTTCAGTGCCGCTGCTGTGGAGGCGCCGCAAGCAGCTTCACAATACTGGCCAAGTGAGTGCAGATAAAGTCAGGGACTTCATCAGTATCTACACTGCTGTACTGAAACATAATTGTGCAGCACAGAACACGGGGGGCAGCTTCCAGTTCACACTGCTGTACTTGAGCACCAGTACATTATACCACATTGGACAAGAAAGCTGCCCACTGTTGTAGGTGTATGGTATGTGTAGTTAGTTAGTTATTTGGGTTTTCGGGCGCATCAACTGCAGTGGTTATACAGCGCCCATTATGGTATGTGTAGATAAGCATGGTATTAGCATAGGCAACTGCATAGAATAAAGCCATTTTGATGGGAGCTCTATACTGCTGATCAACTCCATAACACCAATCAGCGCGCAACGCTGTAGCAAATGCAACCAAAACTGAAACGGGTCAGAGAACTGCACCAGGATGCTAAGATTGTTTTTTATAGGTTACCTTTGGGAGACGATGGCTGTTCTGGAACAAACTCGAAGTTTACAGTACTGCAGAGTCATGCCAGCTGCCACGTCCTCCGCAATTGACACTGCGAAATCTGCACAAAAAATGCTACTTATTACTTGGCGGATGTGCACTGTATTGAAAAAAACGACAGCATGACGTGTCTTCATCCATTACTGTCTCAGTGTCATGGACATCTACCATATGTAACTTGACCAAAACAGACTTTCAAACTAGGTTACATGGTTGCATAACTGCATACTGAAAAAGCCAACCAACGTCCACCTACAGTGCAAACGGCGGTTTGTACATGGTTTGCAATCGGTACCGCACACAAGTACACATACAAGCGTAAAGAACACATGTCATTAGCAGTTAGTTGTCCAGAGAGCAATTATTATGTTGCACATTGCTTTTCGATGTGATTGGTTGGTTATTGGAGTTTAGGGGCGCTTTTCGATGTGAGTGAATTTTTAGGAACTGGGGATGGGACATGGATTGAATAACTTGTGTTGGATGAATTGCGCATGTGTTGTGATGGCCCATGTGTTGAATGATACTTCACAAGTAACAGCCTGACATGGGCACACAATGTGCAATGAAACGTTGGGTACAACTTAAGGCATGCAACAAATCTGAATTGAAGGAAAAGTAATGCGGGCGCGGTCTTTCGCGCAAAGGTGAAATCAAGAACTGCCACCAAAGCACACTCACATGTATCTGTCATCACACACAGCTTGCAGTTGGACAGATGGCCAGCCCTTTCTGTTCTGGTGATCCCGGCATCCATCTTCAGGAGGACATATTGGGATGTGAGTGCCATCAATGGCACCGAAGGCTTGTGGAAGTCCCCACCGATCCTCCCATCTCTTGGCTATCGCTTGTGCCTCATTGGCTTCTGGCAATTGGATATAGTCGCCCATCTCACTGACTACGGCTTCACAAAAGCCAATCAAGTGTTTTCGAACCTGGAATCATTATGAAACACCATCAGTACTGTCAACATATTATGTTACCCTGTTTAATTTACCAATGACTTCCTCAACATGTTCCGCCCATTTGCTAGGTGGGTGGCGATTTGCAAGCAGATCGGATAGAGCACAAATATTCGTTTGAGAAAGCAATACTCTCACCCAAAAAGAGCATGTGCATTACAAGGGAAGATACTGGTAATGGCATAAATAATGTTCCCACACAATATGCTTATTCATTTTTTGTTGGTGTTTTTCCATACATTGCATTAATTAAGTTAGGTGGAAATATTGACACATACAGTGTCCTACAATTATTTCACCATTAACTGTGAGGATGAAGAAAGAAGTTGCTTGGGAATAGTGAAAGATTGGAAGAAAATAAAGGATCGTCACTTAAGGATTAAAAAGTGGAATGCCTTTCACTTCAGTCACATGCATTTTACATTATTTAGCAGTCGTGTGCATAATGACTGCCCACACATGTGGCAAAATGGTAAAAACCTAAGACAAGGATGAAATAGCACAATTCCATTAACTGTGAATTTCCGGGCCACATGGTCAATTATTTTACACTGGACACATATATACAACTGTTGTTGAACATATTTTGGGAACAGACTAAATATTAAAATGACAAATTTTCTTGGATAGATTAAAATGGCAATATACTAACTTATTTTGTTCAGGGAGTATGTTCTAGCTCCAGCTCTACCCTATCTCACGAGTCATCAGAGCAATGCAGTCTCCAGCATGGGAACTTGCTGAATTGCTGGATGCCTTATTTCCTCTAGGAATGCAAATACAATGTAAAAAGTATCACAGAAAAAAAGCAGGAGCAATAAACAATTTATTTAATAATAAAAAGCAATTTATTTCCGGAATTGCTCAAAACTACAAAGATGCAATAAGTATACATGAGGGGTAGAACTTGAGACATTCACTCAATTGCATCTGGTCAACCTGTCAGTGCTCAAGAACAGAATTTGAAGAACTTTCTGATGAACTTTCCGATAACTCATCATGTACTTTGCAAACTTTGTAAACTGCCAATGTTTGTATATATAACCACATAATCACTTAAGGTAATATTATGTGGATACCATTCCATGACAGGGTTGGCTTTGTACATTGCAATTCTTGATATAGTGTGTGTTAGGTAATTGAATATGGATATTTTGGGGGGTGAAATTTGTGACAGAATCTCATTTTACACTTTCCAGTTAACATTGTGCACTGTATCACAGACTATTTATCAAAGAGCACCATAAACTCTAAATGAGAAAACTCATGGCATGATTTGCAGAAAAGGCTAATGGTCTGGGTACCAAAAACTGAAACATACTTTTCCAACCATGTTGGTGAGTGCATCTGAACATGATGAATGATGCTAATGTGAAACCAGACTCTCAGACACACTGGGGTGAAATTGATTTGTAAAATCTCATATGTTCCAGTCACAGAAAATATGTGACAGAATTCTGATGACAGCTATCAAAATTAATTTATCATCAAGTTTGACCTCCTAAGCTTTTGGTCTAGAACTCAAATCGCAGTTTCCAAACCTTGAATCCAACCAGGGTACTGATAATTTTAGTAAAAAAACAGCATACAATCTGATGAATTCAGAGTGTGCTCTTTGTGGCTACAGATATTAAGTGTGCAGCATGGAAATGCTGCTTGAATTTGCATACCAAAGAAGCATTAATATGACACAGGATGTGTTCTATACTTTTATATGAAAGCATGCAATATTCCTTAACTGGCCACAACCACACCACCCAAGCAATATTTTCAAAAGGGGTATCCAATCTGCAAAACATAAATGTCACATAAACAGTGACATAAAACTGGCAGTTTACACTTTGCAGTGAATCTCAAGCACTTCATCGCTGAACAGTTAATTGTCAAACAACACCATAAAATAGGTAATGTTCTATAGATGGTGGTGCTATGGAGTCCACAAATACAGATTTTTATCTTTTCAATTGTTACACAGTCCATATATACCATTGATTTGTGGCAGCCAAACTGGTTTGCAGTGACCCTGTACTCCATGGTGCTTCCAATGTTATACAATGCCATCGCAATCCTCTGTTCAAGTGGAATGGGCTCTCTGACTGCATCTGACATGGTTCGAGTTTTCCTTGCAGTAAATTCACAAGCTTCATGAATGAGGTCTTTGTCATTCGGAAGTTTTCCAACCATCTCCCATCATCCCACATCCCAAAAACTTCCTCCTCGAACCACAGATTTCTACGAGGCAGCATCCACACTCTTCTTGCATTTGGTCTGCAATTTATCTGGAGAAACTGGGAAACCAGCAAAGCCTTTCTCCTTCGGATTTGGCGACGTAACTCCCTGCTCCTCCTTCTTGAACGCCTCAAAATCTCAACATTTTTAACAATGCTTCTCTCGCTGCTTTTACCTGTATATATGCAAATATTACAGCCAGCAGGGCAGACGACAGCACAAATTCACCCCGAGTCTGATCCATTAATGTGGAACGAATTATGTGTTACCAACCAGAGTACCTGATGAAATCGCACCCTTAGCCTGATAAAAAGAAACCGTAGCTGATATACTATAGGACCGTTTTTACTCAAGATCTGACTGCTTGGTAAAAAAGGCTGAAATCGACGCAACACGACAAGCTAGAGCAGTATGGCCATCAGCTCTGACGCATTAGACTAGAAGAATTTGCCGCGCTGCGCCATCAATGTAAATTCCGTTTAAACTTCCGTTAGTTTGGCAGCATGATAATTCTGCAAAATAAACGGAAAACTCACGTTTGCTCATGTAAACGCTTTCCAGCTGTTGGGGGTTTAGCTGGAACGGAATTACGTTTACTGTCAAACCTAATCGTAAGACTCATGTAAACGTGGTAACAGATTCAGCGGTATCACTGGGTAAGCGACAGTACCACTGCTGAGTCCTGCAGGAGTCTCCTCGCTCGTTTTTCTGTGCACATTCAATGCTGCCTGAAAGGCAATTCATTTTCAAGAATCTATGCCCTATCCCAGGAGTGTCACTTTACATACCAGGGGCACTGCTCCCCCATCCAATCATTAGTTTGCCCTCTCCAATGATTGATTTCCCCCTCCCAATCAGATATATTTTTAACTATGGGATCTGTGAAGCAGAAAATCCAGAAAGCTCGAATGTGCCCCTTCTGCGATCAACGCAATTTTTTAGCCGATCCGGAGACACATGCTGTATGAAAGGTAAATTGGCCCCAGACGCAATGTCACAAAGTGACACCCATATCCCGTCCGAAAGTTTGTATCCTGTTAGCCGTTCGGAGCTGTCCAGACGACCAAGAATCCTTCGGACACCCGATACATTTATTATCCCGAATGGCGAAGCAAATATTCTCCTGGACGGGCAGAATATTATAATATTTAATTATTGAAAATTTTAAGTTACTTAGTAGATTGATGCCATCATTGCGCTTATCATTTCAATTAGGTTCCTAGTTCAAGGAAGCGCCCCGTGGTATTCGATCAGGGTTGAGGTTGCAGGGATATTATAGCAGTCAAGGTAGAAAATCTTTTTTGTCCCGCGCCGTAGTCACATAGTGCATGTGTATATACTTGCCGTGAATTTAACACACCAACACTTAAGCTGACGCACTGACAAAACATGGTGGACGCTCTCCGAACGCGTGGATAAGGATTCTATCGGACGTTCGGTAGATTTCGGACACCTATTTTCGCCCCAGAGTCCTGTGAAGCACGCATTATATCGTTTTCGGGACGGGGAATCAACCATAATTAGTTTACGACTACGAAGTGGTACCCGTAAAAGGTACAGGTCGAAGCCCTTGGATGTTGCCATGGTTATGGTTTATTGCAATACAGCTCATTTATGACGCAAGTTGAGTTTTATCGTTCTATCCGTTTCCAAGCTTTTTTTGTATGATGATTCACGCGCAATAATCGAAGATGAATATAACTTGACCAGTGGCGGATCTACGACTTGGCAAGAGGTGGGTACCCAGAATTTGGGTGCACCTTCTGTAGGTGGAAGTGTCCCTATAATTAAAATATGGTCTTGCACGGAGGGTATGATGCGCTCCGAAAACTGCGTGTAGTTTCTAACGGCATAGCACGATAGCTGGTACTCGATAGTCTTTGTGACATTCATCAAAACTCTTTTTTAACCTTTTGACACGCCATCAGTGACAATGCATCCGCATCATGTTGGCTAACTGACCGTGCGGACGTTAAGCGTACGCCCTGCGACGATTCACCTGTAGGATTTCAGCGCACTGCTGTTGCAGCCATGTGATTTCCTCTCACTGCCAATATGACTGTATGGCATGCGTTCACTGAAGCTGGCATCATATGACTGTGCCAATGATCCTGCAGCCGCATGCCGCGCGACAGCCTGCACACATGCCGGGCACGGTTCAGCTGTATAAGTTAGGTCACAATGTCAAGAAGACACAATACGCAGCATTATTAAGCTTGACACGAGGGATTGTGAAAATAAATATACAACAGGATAGCGGATATGGACATAATATCGAACATATGGACATCAACATTCTTCCATGTCAACTACATCCCCCTATGGATAGCACAGCATGGATGCTGATTGCATCGCTTGCCGAAAGTCGGAATAAAAACTTTTTGGAAAGGGAGATGAACTTATGAAACACTATAATTATCCTGCCCATGAGTATGCAGAAGACAGGTGACCTTAGTTGACATCATACGGCATTTCGGATTATGCTAAGACACAGAAACGAATCACAGGGAAACACTGGTCTCTGAGGGTGATCGAAGTGAAGAATAGTTTGTGGATTCAAAAAATAAGCGAATAAACAATAAGCCGTAAATCAGATACACATGCACACACATGCATACACATATACATACATATATATATATATATATATATATATATATATATATATATATATATATATATATGTATATATATAAAAGCATGCAAATGTATATATATAAGCATGTGTGAGTGTGCATGTGTATGTAATTTAGGGCTTATTTGTGTGTTTGCCTACCTCTTTTAATGCACAAACTATTCTCCTTCCCATAGATCATCCTCAAAGAGACCACAGTGTTGCTCTGTGACTCGTCTTTATGTGTCTTAGCATAACCCCAAATGCCATATGATATCAACTAAGGTCATCTGTCTACTTCATACCTATGGGTATACACATGCATGCATGTATGTATGCATGTATATATGCGGGTATGCACATATGTATGCATTTTGGAATTTTGCTTGCATACACAGACGAATCACAGTGCATCATTGTAGTTAAAAAAGAATGTATTAATCAAACCCATGGACAGGTGGTGCCATTCTCATGAGCATCGGCACTTATCTAGAAGGCTTCAGTGCACCCCCTCCACAGTCAACTGATTTCAGCCTAAAGATACCAAAAGGCACCCTACCCTCACACACATTTATGGATCAACCTCTGTAGAAAGCCAAGGCATCAGCTACAGCCTGAGACTGGACCAACAGTCATGGGCACAGAAGAATAGCCTTGGGTTCTTTTACGACACATTCAGCTGGTAGGTCATATAGCATCACCGACTTGTCACTATGCATTACAAGATCCCATCTAAACGCTAAACAACCGACCTTCATAGTCATGGGCTAGGTCTGACATTGTCTGGTGATCAATTCTCTCATTTTTTCCCTAGCATCTGATGTTGGTTTTTATCTTAATATCTTTTTTATTCCATTCTCTCAAATTGCCCACATTCATCCCATTAGCTTTTTGTATGCGTTGGATGTGGTCATTATACGTGACCACGAGGTACGTAGTGTTATATGTTGTTGGGAGGAAATGAGTTATATAATGACTTACAATTGCCACAATGTTAGCTTTGTCCCCCCATAATAAAAACTATAAAAATGGGCCATATGGAGTGTGCCCCAAATCCATTTGGACCAGCTCATTTCCTTCATATATTCTGATCTTCCCCTCATCCCAATGACCCTTATGTACGTTTGTCCATGCATACATTTGCGCTTACATACTTACATACTCAGACATAATAATTTTAGTCTTAAAAAAAACAGGTCAGGCTAGGCTATGTTGGTGTTTTTAACTTTACAATTGTTCAGGAAAAAGGCATTGAAAATTTCCAATTAAAAAAATGTGTGTTCCTTGGGGGATTTGAAGAGCAATGACCATGTTGATCACATATCAGTAATTTGCATTCTAGCATGGAAGGTTAGGCCAGGTTAGATTAGGTCATCCTACATTTTTTCTTCATTTTGAGCATTATTTCTTATGGTATAGTACCCAACTGCATATCCCTTTTGGGCAATATTTTGCATCTGAACTGAAAAGTATGCATTTGCAGAGGAAATGAGTGGTTCCTTCACACTACACACACATATAAACTAGCATGGTAATAAGAAACTTGAGAAAAAGGAAAAATTTCCTTAAACTGCAAATATGCAGTTCTTACAGTGAGCTCAGTGTTAAATTATTCCTAAAATAGGGTGGAATATACCACTTTCTGAACACTCCATCAACATCCTCTCCAGGGAATTATCAACATCCTGCTACTTGACACTTGCTTATGGAGTCTTTCATGTTTCCTTTCTAATAGTACCTCATTTGTAAATATCATAATAATGCTCTCAATAAGGGATGATGATACACAAACATTTCACAATGGAATTTCAAGGAAAGGGATCATCCATAATGTGATATGAAATACAGCATTAGTTTATATAATATTTCTTCTTGCTATCCAGAATATAGCTCTTCTTAAATTATGAATCTCAAAACAACCAATAAAGATGCAGTCATCAGTGCGCCATGGGTTCAAATTGTTCCCTGAAAGACTTCAAAATTATTTGAAATGACACTAATTCCATGACAAAGTTTGACATCCTACTGTGCTTGTTTTGACATCTCACACCTAACAAAAAACCATTATTTCAACACTGAGTGAGCTTCATGCAGCTAGCATGAAATGGCCGGAGGAGGCAGGAGTTCAGGTGCTAGTTAGGTCATGTGAGACTTTTGTGGCCTCAATGGATGTGAAACTTAAAGTTGAAAAGACTGTATGATATTTTGCCCTCAAAGACCATACTCGTCATCACATCTGATGTGTAGCCAAGGGCCACAAGTACTCCTCTGTGGAAAACTGCTTACGTGGGTCCAGAAGCTCAGATATCTGGGGCACAAAATTGAATGCAACATGAGTGATTGTGCAGATATGCAGAGGACCAGACATGCATTGCATTACCAGGTAAACATGCTCTGTGCTGTTAGGATATGCAGACAATCTCATGCTAGTTAGGCTGTTTAAGATATACTGTCCCCTCTATGGGTGTGAATTGTAGAACACTGTGGATGTGAAACAAGCTTTGCTCAAAGTCTGTATAGCCTATCACTCCTGCTTGAAAAGGCTAGTCAAGGTTCCTAGGTACTCTCACAATCATGAAGTGTGTCAAAAACAGGGCAGGAATTAAGGCACTTCTTTAGTGATTTCATCTCTTAAAACATTTTTTGCACTCCAGGTTCATACTGGATAGAATGGACTCCACATGTACTCTGACATAAACATACAGAAGGAAGAAAAGTACCACTAAAAAACGAATACAAGATGAAAGAAAACATCCACCAAACATGTTATTCTACTTACGATTACCAAATAAACTAGCCACTTTTTGTACCATCAAGCACACAGATAACATCCAAACACACACCACATTGAACCACAATCAACAGAAATGACAACATGCCAAACCTTGCACATGCTCACTGAACAGCGAGCTCCAGACTACAAATTTCTTGATGCATCTCCAAAACCTGCATTCAAACTACCTTATAGTGGGAAAAATTGTTAACTGATCCTTTGTTTTGTGCTCAGCTATCACATCCGACTGGCATGTGCAGTACTGGTGCGGTAGTGGTATTGGGTCTGTATCACATAGGCTTCATATGTAAGTAGTTGTGTGCTCTGAGCTGAGGGTGGAGTGTTAATTATTTGTTTCTTTTTAACTTAGTCTGAGTGTTGGTCCTTGCACTGGACCAACAGGGAAAGGAAAGCACATTGCTCCTGCAAGTTATGAGATATGAAGCTGAGCTGATCATCACAAATCCCTGTCTTGTGGTGCCATCCATGGTTCACTTCTTTGTTTCTATGCATTGATGTGACCAAAAATGACAATGTGTATTACTTATGCATATTACATAGGTAATTCTACTGACTAGATACATATGCTTTTCCTTCGGTTAGTGATAAATAGATTCCATGCATAAAAAAAGAATTCCGTCCATAAAAATGTACATGAAAATGTACTATGGAAATCTGTTTGTACTCTGACTCCAAACCTGGAAAGGAAGTTTCCCAATCTGGTTGAAAGTTTGGAATGCTGCTGTGCCACATGCTGGTGGCAAGTAGACAGCTTTTATCTGTGCATAGCCTCATGGGCAGTAGCAATGCCATTATAAAAGCACTGTGTAAGAGTGAAGTAGCCTGGTTGGGTATTATTGCACAAAATCATGCTCAAATTAGGTATGAATATGAACTTGTATCTATGGATTTATTGGTGGCCAGTAAAGCTGACATCAAGCACACATTTAGGTCACACCTGGGACAAATTGTACTGGAAAGAGCTGATCAGGCTTATGTGCATGACCCAGGGTAGAAGTGAGCAGGTGTGGCACAGTGGTTGCTGTCTCAGTTTGGTTGTGTTGCTGGTCTGTATGCATGAAGGCATTGTGTGTTGTATGGTAGCCCAGATATGCACTGAGAAAGGTGCAAAATAAAGGTCATTATTAGTATTATTATTATTGCTGGCCCATACACAAAGAATAGGCAGAGCTATGTGATCATGCCTCAATATTTGAATTGTAAACAGGTCCATCATTTATGAATATCACCATATCTTTGTTATTTATGCACTGAACATAATGTGTGAGATATTCGAAGGTATTAGCCTCAAATAAGGTGTCCAGGAAACAGAACATGTTCAGATAACTACCTTCTCCCTAACCAATGTAAGCAGGTAGGTGGGCATCTATATCTTTTTGGCCTTGTGAAATACCAGCCAGGTCTGTGATGCATTTGCACTCGTTTGATGTAGGTCACAATCTACCTACCTACATGAATTTAAGAACTAAGCCCTCCTATTTAAGCTTGTTTGATCATTGCCACAAATACATACCGTACCCACTTGTCTGTGCCAGAACCTCATGAAAAGGCTGAGCACCAACCCTGCAAGAACTTCATCATGATGCAACTGCAGGAACGCTTTCATGTGTCCAATTACAAACAGCTTTTCCTTTTGCAAAAAGTCAACAGGAATTGTGGTGATTTCTTAGCTCACAACAATTTGAAGCCATTTGTTATTGTATATGTGCTGCCGTCTTCCAGCAGAACATATACAACCGCCCCCCTCAGGTCTTTCGAGGATAGTGGACGAACGGCAAGCGGCAGAGTGCCCAGATTTGGCATACCTTTTTCCACATGAATTTGGCATGCTGTTTCAAAATTTTGAACCCAGGTCATCTAGGGTCAACAAGTTAGTCAAGGTCAGGTGAGGTCACCTCCAAAAAAGTTAAGCCAGTTGTTACGCTTTAGCGGATACAGATATTTTAATGAAACTTCCAGATTGTGCTTATCCTTATGGATGCAACAAAATGTACAAATGGCTTTTTTTAAAACTACATATACATTTTGCATATTTGCCAACCTGCAGTTCAAATGGGGGATTCTGGCCAAAGTAAGCATTTTTTATTAGGGCATGTTGACTTCAAACAAAGTTTCTCCATCTGCTCTACCCATTGTAAAAGAAAAATTAAAGAAAACTTGAAAACTCAAAATTTTGAAGAAAAAAAAATTGGGATCGAACAAATTATAGCTCTGGTCGATTTCCATGTCCTCATTCCAAATAATTTTTCTTCTTCATATATCCCCAAAATGAACTCCCAGAGTCAAAAACATAATGTAAGTTGTGAAGTTGTGAAAATCTAGCCCCCTGGTGACGTCACTTTTGGAGGAAGATTGTTTTGGATGGTGGACCCGGACCCTACTCGTTGAGCGCTTTCTGATGACACCTCTGGTTTCCGTGCAATGTTTAGTTTGGATTTTAGGGGGGGTCTTCAACCGCCCCCCACCCCCCGAAACGGGGTGTGAGGATTTGACCGGAAGACAGCGTATCATAACCTCCACAGTTCATAACCTCCACAGTTCACAACCTCCACAAATTCAACACTTCGCAGCGGTCGTAACCTCCACAGGTCATAACCTCCACAGGTCACAACCTCCACAAGTACGCAGCGGTCATAACCTCCACAGGTCGTAACCTCCACAAGTCCGCAGCGGTCATAACCTCCACAGGTCGTAACCTCCACAACTCCGAAGCGGTCATAACCTCCACAGGTCATAACCTCCACAGGTCGTAATCCCCACAGGTTGCAACCTCCACAAGTACGAAGCGGTCATAACCTCCATTTTTCTCCACAACTAGCGGTCGTAACCTCCACAGGTTGCAACCTCCACAGATTCAAGAACTTTTTTAATTTTCTAGAAGCATCACTTCAGATAGCTATCGCTAGGTAGCAGCACGGTCTACGTATTACACTGATGAGATTGAATGCTGAATCATAGGTAACAATATTTCTCGCCAGATGGCAGGATGATACAATTGAGTACGTGCTCTTTGCGTGCAGCTGTCATATTGTTCGAGAGCTCAGTAGCCCGCGCATCGACGCGTGGGAAAGTAATGCGTTGCGCAGTAGCCGATGATCGTATAACATTCACACGATTTTCGCCTGCAATGCGTCGACGCGTGGGAAAATAATGCGACACGCAGTGGCGGATGATGGCAAGACATTTGCATGTTATCCGTCTGCAATATGCCATGCAATGACCAGGCCATGAAATGCAACGATGCCTTTTCATAGCCTGGTCGGGCGTAGGAACGTCCCCAAAAGTGAGTGGGCCAGGGTGAACAGCAGGAACGCATCAAGAAATTTCGCAAAATACCATGTTTGAGCACTTTTGGGTTGATAACTCGATAATTTTACTTGTAAACACACAACTTTTATCACTAAGATGGGGACCGCTAAAGAACATCCGTTGCTAACCGATGTTCATGGGGAGAAAGAATAGAACGCCAGTCCAAATTATCCCGTAAACGAACATTTTGAAATGGCCAAAAGCTGCAGGGGGTCCTTAGGAGTTCACCGATCTATGCTTTTGCACAATTCAGATTGTTGTTCATTCAGTTGAGTTTTTCCCCTTAGACATTCTTCACACGTTCATATTTTCCTGGCAACTTACTTGAATGTGAAGGTGAGAAAGGGTTTGATTTTATTAAGATTGCCAGATATAGCCATACTTAGTACTCATTGGCCCACAGACGTTTCTAAGGCAGTGTTCACCTTACAAGTTTGCACTGGCTGCTAGTAAGAACGAAGCCTACTTGCTGGCCGATGAAGAAATTATCTTGATTATTGTTGGAGATGATGAGAAAAGGAAAGACGGGTGATCGCTGGTTGAAGATGATTTGATCCGGTTTGTGGGAGGCCATGATTGGCAAGCTGACAAAATGGGGAAAAGAAAAGCTCTATAAATAATAACATATGGTCTTGTGTTCGTCCTCAGGGCCTCATCAGTCACCTCAAAGATTTGTGTAGTGCATATCGTGCACTTTATAATATTTGCCACTTGAAAGGAAATGCTACAACTGCATCACGTAACACCCGGCTGAAACGGAATGAAAGCGCATATGTTGAGGACCAACAGAGCAGTGCAAAACAGCTGATAGGTGATAACACACGACACATCATAAAGTCATAACGTGTTCAGATTAGGGCCGCAAGGGCCCATCCTGAATTCACTTCGATGACTAGCCCTTTCCTTCCAACGTTTTGTAGTGGCTAATAAATCCGGATAACCGCTTAGCTTTGACGCACCTCCTTTCTGATTAAATAACAACGCTTCCAGATTGGGTAACGAACTGAGACTCCAGTTAGGTGTTCTATTTAACCTTTCCGATTTTCTTTATCTTCGAATGTGTTTTAAGGCACCAGCAATTTTTTACTTGGGGCTCGACACGTGTATGCGATACCTGCTTTTTAAACAAAAGTAAAGTTTTGTTACTTATTTTTGTGTACCTACGATAATTTGTAAACATCGGTGCGTTTTCGTAGGCCCCGCAGTGTTCATTTAGTGCACTGTCTTTTCATTCCTTTTTTAGGACCATGTCGATTTTGTATGGATCCAGCCTGTTTTTGAGGCCCCATGCTGTATCAAACCCCGCTGTGCTTTGAGGGACCGTTGTGTCTTGATTTTTACCTCCGGTGTGTATACTTAGAACAGCAGAATGTCTTAAGGCAATGCCGCTTTTTTCCAGACTCGGAAAGCTTTGAAGCTCTCGGTGCATTTTCGTCCTCCAGTTATGCTCTTTGAGTCCCGCTGTGTTTTTTCCTCATGTTTGTGGGACTTCAGCACAATATTAAGGGCCCGGTATAATTTCTTTGGATCCGGCCTCGACGTTTCTGGCCCAGTCGCGTGGTTCCAGGAGAATCCGACGTCACTTTTCTGGGCTTGACAGTTTTTAGTGACTGATTCTGAATTATGTAAAGTTCCAGCCAAGGCCTGATTTTTCAGGCCCTCGGCGACATTTCTGTATTTTTATGGCCCACCGGGATTTGTCGAGCTCCGGAATGTTTTTCGGTGTCGTATGCGATTTGTTAAGGCATCTCGTAGTATGTTTGGACTAAGGGGTTATTTTTCTGGTCGGAACATTTATTTTTCGGTACCTCCCTTTATTGTTTAGGGTTCTGGCTTGATTCTTGTCGGGTTGCGTTGCGACTTTGGGACCACGCTGTGCTTATTTGGGGACATCAATGCAAATTTTTGTGAGCCCCGATGGAATTATTGATGCCTCGGCCAGAACTTTCGCGAGTACCGACGATAATTTTGGGTCCCATGCGCGACATTTGGGGGTAGGGGTGTTGGTGCCAGTTCCCAGGTCGCGTTGTGCTAATCCGACCCCAGGCCCAGGCTAATTTTAACGTTCCCCGGCGCAAATGTTAGAGCCCGAAGCAAGTTTTTTGGTGTCCGCTGTATTTATTTAAAACCCTTAATTATGTGGGCCCGAAGCGAATGTATCTTGCCCTAGAACCTTTTTTGTGGACCACGGCGCAATTCTTGGGTTCTTCGGAGCCCGCCTTGCTAGGACGGAGGGATATTTTCCTCTTTAGCATGTCACTGCGGCTGCTCAACGAGTTTTTTTTCTCCAGCGGATGGCACTATTCAGAGTAGAAAGGCCCTCAGGATACTTTCCTTTCGTGACCTCTTCTGAATTGTCCGGTGCTCGGGTGAACTCGATAGAATCCCTTTGTGATTTATTGGGATCGACTTCTATTTTTGTAAGCCTCCTGCGCGATATTTGTGAGCCCCGGT